>PVIR01002041.1:0-110014 GCA_004026965.1 Petromus typicus
CTGTTTTCTTCACTGGTCTTTTATTTTGCAGTGTCTTATTTGCTACCAGATGATAACCATTTCATTTTGGATGGTATATTTTTCAACTCCAAAAAGTTCCATTTTATTCTGAAGATAGTGTTGTATACCAGGACCTCCTATAAATGTCAGTATAAGAAAAACACTGATATAATAATATACTTATGTTGGTTAGAAATAAAAGGTTAAGCTTTCTACCTCCAAAACAATATGGTTCTCTTATTAAAAATGCTCGTTTAAATTTACAATATTAGATATAAAAAAAGAGTTTTATTGCTCTACATACTTAGCTTCTTATGTTATTAAACTTTAGGTTAGTAAAATTGAGTTTAAGATGAAAAAGAAAAAGACTGATGAATTCTTCCAAATAACAGTACAATGGCCTTTATCCTCTGTGAGAAACCAATAAATCAATAGTGGTAACACATATTCTTTAGCCTTCCCAAAACAATTTAACAAGATAATTTGAGTAGATTAAATAACTTGTATTCAATCAAGATTATAGGTAGATCAAAATTTTTTGAGATGGAGAATCTGCAATTTTTTGTTTTTAAGAATAAATAACTGAGTAGAAGAGATTGTAGGTCAGTAAGAATGATTAATAATACCGTTAGACTTCGGAGCCTTATGATTCTGGCCAAGTCACTTCTGAGCGTCAGCTCTCTCCTGAGTAAACTGGTGATAGCATTACTTTCCTGATTGTCAGTGAAGGGCACTGTGTAAGTTACAGAAGATGACAAAGCTGAAAATGCTTTGTGAACTTTGAAGCGCCGTGTGTACGAGAGGTATGATTGCTGCTCTGGCAGAATCTTTCTTTCTGGAGCTCTCTGTGGCAGAAACCAGTGACTCCCCCCTTCCATGTTCTCCTTTCCTCTCTCCTTGTCTCAGGTGCAGGGAGTCAGTCCATTCTAGAAGACAGCTGTTAGACTCATTTGTAGTACCTTTGATTGCAACAGCTCCGCACCATAAGTAACCCAAAATATTCCTTAGTAGATAAATGGTAAACAAATCGTGTTACGCATTGAGCATCCTTAATTTAAAAGTCTAGAGTTTGAAATTAAAAATTAAAGCTTTTTGAGTTCTGACATTATGTCTCCAGTAGGAAACTCTATACCTGACTTCATGTGAGGGATTATAGCCGCAGCACAAGTGCATTAAAAATAATATAAAAGTACTTTTTCATGATGTGTGTAAAATATATGGGAATCACAAAAATGAATTTCACATTTAGACTTAGGTTTCATCATCAAAATCTCTCCTTGTATATATATATATATATATATATATATATATATATATATATATATATTTCAAAATCTGAAATTGGATATGTTTTGGTCCAAAATATTTGGATGAGAGATATTAAAACTGTGTACTAATATAATAGAATACTACTTATGAATAAAAAGGAATAAGTGATGGATAAATACTAAAAGAATGATGCTGAATGAAATACAACCCCCATGACCTCATTTAAATTAAATTATGGATTCTATAAAGTAAACTATAGTGACAGAAAGATCATTGGTTGTTTTGGGATGGATTGTGGAGAAAAGCAAGTGCTTGCAAAGGCCACTGGATAACGTTGAGCGGTAAACAATGTATTTATTTTCTTAATTGTGGTGATGATTTCAGGCTACCTGCTTTTGTTAAAACTTATAAAATTAGGGCTGGAGATTTAGCTCAGTGGCACCCAATTCCTGGTAACCTCATACAACAATGGCGGGCACAGAGACTCACACCCAGCAGCAATCAGTACCACATACCATAGTGCCAGGCAGGGTGGCTCACATCTATAATCCTAGCACCAGGGAGGCAGAGGCAGGAGGATTGCTGTGAGTTTGAGGCTTGCCTGGGCTACATAGTGAGCTCAGGGCCAGCCTGAACTACAAAGCAAGACCCTGTCTCAAAACAAACAAACAAACAACCACAAAAACCAAACTTATAAAATTATACAATATAAACATATAGTTTATTTTTTTAATTGTACCTCCAAAACTGTTTTTTAAAAAGCTATCCAACAGGCTGTTTCTTATAAAACTAAACAAACTCTTAATAATAAGCTTTTTTACTCTTAGGTGTTTATCTCAGAGAAAGGAAAATTTATGTTCACACAAAAAATGGACCTGAGTATTCATAGCAGCTTTATTCATATTAGTAAAAAATAAGAAAGAGCACAATTACTGTCCAGTGGGTGAATGGTTAAACATCCTCTGGTATGTTCCTGCAGTGGCGTGCCATCCAGCAATAAAAAGGAGGGAACTATTAATACATGCAAGTTGGAAGGATCATGAAAGTGTTTTAGATAGTAATGAAAAGCAGTCTCAAAAGATGGCGGATTATATGCTTCCACTTATGTAACATCTTCAAATGATAAAACTATGACAATAAAGAGCAGATTAATGATTGTCAACGGATAGAGACAACTTAGGGATGTGTGACCCCAGAAAGGTAAATGAACTGGTTCTCTAGCCACATGGTGTTGGTGGCCACACAACCTAAATGTAGGGTCCCTTGCACATTACTACACGTACATACCCACATGCAAAATAGCGCAAGTAAATACTGGTGAAAACTGAATAAAACCTGCAGTCTACTTAACAGCATTGTACTGATATCCATTTCCTCTCTCTTTTTTTTTTTGAGACAGGGTCTCGCTCTGTAGTTCAGGCTGGCCCTGAGCTCAGCCTCAAACTTACATCACAATCCTCCTGCCTCTGCCTCCCGAGTGCTGGGATTACAGCCGTGAGCCACCACACCCAGCACTGTGGTACGTGGTACTGGTTGCTGCTGGATGTGAGTCTCCATGCCCAGTATTGTATGTGGTTACTGGGTATTGAACCTGGGCCCTTGCACTTACAAGACAGGCGCCAGAACCACTGAGCTAAATCCCCAGCCCTCCATTTCCTCATTTCGATAATGCACTGCAGTCATATAAAAGATTTAGCTCTCACGTTTTGGGGAAGTCTGGCTTACAGGACCCTGTGTATTCTTTTTACAGCTTTCTGAGTATCTACACTCATTTTAAAATTAAAAATTCAAAGTTAACAAACATACTAGGGGAAAATAATTTTGTTGCAGACCTGAAACTGGGCTGGTTAAGTTACACCTCCTTCAGATTTGCTTTTTCTCTAAAGCTGCTAAATGGCTTTAATTAAGTACCCCGTATGAGATAAAGAAAATATTAACTCATATTCTTCACTACTTTGAACAAAGGCAGAAAACCAAAAATATTGAACAAGCCTGTGAAGATGAAATGCCTGATTAGTTTTATTTTTTCACGGCAGAAGCTACTAAAATGTGAATGTATAGGGGGAGAGAATGAGAACTTTATTCCAGCCCTTAGCATATAGGGCTTGGCTCACCAGAAAAGACCAGCAAAGGCTTTTGGAAAGAAGGAACACAGAAGGAAGAAAAAAAGAATGAAGAAAGAGAAGAGACCCCAGATAGTTGTTGGACAGCGTCACCTGTTTTGTGTCATTCTGGGAATGTTGTGTCAGTGACAGATCAGTGTACAGGACCAATTTCATGTACTGGGGTCAGTGTGGGCAAGGAAGGAAAAGTGCCACTGTGTGCACTCCTGTGTCCTTGAAAAACGAAAATAGGACCTCTCCTGGGACTCCTTTTCTTCCCGGGGCAAAGGTGCCTGGGGGAGGTTGCATGTGGGCAGGGTGAAGCCAGGCTGGGCACAAGGGCCTGACACTCTCTCTCGGGAGGATTTTAAAGGAGGACATGAACCGATATCTTTGTGGAGAGCCAGGTTTAGCCAATGATGAGTGGTGCCAAACCAGTCTCAAAGTGGGAAGCCAAAGGGCAACTTGGGATCAGGAGTAGGAGGGGACAGGATAGGCCTGGCTCAGACATAAGCACGGACCATTGAAACAGTGCAGGGTATGCTCACGACCCTTGTGTGCCCTGGTGCCCCTTGCCAGGTTTAGGTCCACCTGGATGGCTGAGTTCAAGGCAGAGTCTACTTCTGCTGTTATTTAGTACATCGAAGACCCTGGAGCTGTCTGAAATAACCTGTGTTCCTCAAAATGTTGAAAATTGTACACATTTTCACAATTCCTTAGGACCTCTTTCCTCAACATGACTTTGAAAATGATATAATTAGCCTCGGTAGGTTGTCAGAGTCCATGGCAGCCAAAGTACCTCCTTCTGCCTACGTTAAAAATACTTGTTTTAGGTCCCACCTGTTTTAGGTTCCTGTTCTACTTCATTATTTGGTTAACTGCCTCCCCAATGCTTACGTGTCTTCAAGTTCCATGCTTTTTTCTATGTTCCTTTACAATCTGGCTTAACTAATTGAGTTTCTGAGGTTTGAGGACACATATTTAGCAGAAATACAGGTATCTAGTTTTTCCTCAGAAGGACACTGGACCTAAAACTGTGGCTACATTTTCTGTCATGACAGCTCTTGACTTTTACACTTTCTCATCCATCTTCTTCACCTTTCACATCATTTCCTGCAGCCATTTCATCTCCCTTCTAAAATGCCAACCTAAAAATAAGTAATCACACTGAAAAGGATCCAGATGGAAACAGAAAAACATGGACACACTCATTCCAAATGTACGCAAAACATTTTCTATATTTGTCAGTAGACTTAAGTTTGTGTCTCGTCTTCATTTCTGCCTTATCATACATAGAGGGGTGTCAGAGGTTTGCTGAAATGTGCTCACTCATTAGAACAAAACTCCTTTTAGGTGACTTTTGATTTCAGGTAGTGATTATTTATTTGGGCACTTTAGAAGTTTAGTACTATTATCTGGAAATAACATGACATTTATGTTTTTACTTGGAAAAACTAAGAGTTAAGATTATCATGTGGGCCCTTAGAAAGAATAATTTTTGTTTGTTTCAGTCAGTTGGGAAAAGAATCATGTTAGAACCTGGCAAATTTCCGAATTTCTTTTGTTGTATGAATGTGAAAGACTTTTTCAGGCAGGATTTCAGCTTCTTAGACACAATCAGGACATGACAGTCATGAAAATGAGACAAATGTTGTAAATTATAAGCAAAATCAGAAGGGCAAGTTACCAAACCAACCAGAAATCTCATTGAACTATTGTATTTAAGTTTTTCTTTTAGAAGAAAGAATAGCACATGTGAAATGCACATTTATATCAGAGGGGATTTAGTGAGTAACTTGTTTCAAAGGACTTTCTGATGTCAGTATATGTTCATCTCAAACTCTAACATCTTTTATACTGACAGTCCTGTTCAATGGCAACTGGCATTTGGTATGAGAAATTTGAGATGCTGGTAGATATTGAATCGCCAAAGGAAGAAATAACTTACATTCATTACTGAGGCAGGAAATCTTCATAGATCACATTAGAACATTTATCAGAAAAAAAAGTGAAGTAAAAAGTTCTTGTTAAGACTTTTTTACCCTTTTTAGCCTGAGAAATTCTCATTTCCTAAGCTGCATGATAAAATCTTTCTGAGATTTTATTAAAGAGTTATAAATTTTAGGTCTAAGTTAATGATATAAACCACTGAGACCTGCAAATTTTTCCTCCAGAATTTGAAAAAAAGTGGTAACTTGTGTTGTTTGATAAAGTGTTTCAAAGGTGAGCTTTAGACTTGCTGTCAATAGATTTCATTTCGCACCAATTACCACCCAAATTTGATGAATTATCAGTCAAATTTGAGTCTCTTTAGGCTCCAAAAATCTTCCTAAAGTCAAAGTACGGATGTCAAAAGAGCAACTAAATTGTTGATGTATACAACATGCTGAAAAAGATGCTAAACTCAAAATTAAGAGGTGATACTCTTCCGGCTCGGAGCCTCTTGACTGTGGAAGTGCTAGTGTTGGCTTGAGGACAGCTGTGCATTCCCTGATGAAGGACTTAACCTTTTTTCTCCCCCAGTGTCTGGAATTGAACTCAAGACCTTGCATTTGCCAGGGAGATGCAGTACCACTAGCTAATGCCAGCCCTTAGGGATTTACCCTTTTTTGGTGCCATGCACTGTATTTTACTTTGTAACATAGTTTTGTCTTCTTGGCCCTTCCCTCTTTCTCTTTAAATTTCCCTTCTTGGCAGTGTGATGCTTCCTCTCACATACTCTCCTGTCACAATGTGAGGCTGTCTGTTTGCCATTAAGACCTCACTAGAGGCTGAACAAACAATGGGGCCACTCAGTCTTTGACTTTTAAATTCCAAAACTATACTCAAAATGAAACCAAAAAGATAGAATACTTCTCTTCTTCATAAGTAGTTTGCCCTGCATATTTCATCACTGTGATAAGAAGCTGACTAATATATTCCCCTACTACATTATAAACTTTTGAAGGCAAAGACTGTGCCTGTTTTATTTCCTTTAAAGCAAACAAATAAAAATTCACTGGACATTATGAAACACTGTCACATGTCTCTCTGTCCTTTGTAAAATTGTTTTTAGAAGTGCCTAACACATTGTAGATGCTCAATAAAGGGTTGACTGACCAACTAACTTAATGAACTAAGGAGTAAGCATTGCCTCTTCTTCCCTCTTATCATTGGAATTGCATGGGGCATCTGGTGCAGGTATCTAGAAAACGGAAGATGGTCTCTCTAAAGGGCCTTTGTTGGAATAGAGCCCAGCAGGCCGACCTTCCCTCTTCAGTTCACTGCCTGTCAAACAAATCCACCACTGATTCTTCCATTTCCTTGTATAGTGTTTGGTCATGTTCCATGGTGCCCTGGTAAACTATGCAGGAACACTTCCCAAGGGAAATACGGATGTCTGGCTCTGCTCTGCAAAGGTATTTCAGGCCTTGTTAGTGCCATGGTTGCCAAAAACGACCCCCACCACTTGGATGTGCAGACAGCAAGTCTTAGCATGATCTCATCTCCCAAGAAGCACACAAAACTAAAAAGAGCTAAAGCCAAGTGAATGTCTAACTCCAAGAAACCAAATTGGGCATTCTGTTTTGTGATTTTCTATGCCAACAGCTCAGGACTGAATACAGTGGAAAATGTTCTGCCCTTAAAATGGAAATTTTGCAAGTCTTTCTACCTTTTCTATCAATTATAATCTTTCTCAGAACAAGAATATTACTTTGAAAGGCGGGGGGAAAGCACAAACTTGTTTTAGTAGCATATGTGGAAAAACTCTACATAAACCATTTCTCAATATGAAACGCCTCTTTTAAAAGCCAAATGTAGAAACTGGATTTTGAAAAAGGAGAGAAACATATTCTGGGTTAGTCTGTGTCCAGAGGGCGGCTGGCCCCCTGCTCGCCATCAGCCCCTCACTCTCAGAAGTCAGGTGAAGCGAGCGCTGGGACCCGCGGATTCTGTGACAATTCGCAATGCTCCACAGATCACTCACCAACCGCTCTATTGTCTCCACAGCGCCTCACTGTTTCATGACGGAGAAGAGAAGAACGGGCCCTTGTTCTCAGGCAGCAAAAAACCACACAGAAGCCTCATTTGTTTATTATTTTTAGCCATTCTGCATTTTGTGTGCGCGGTGGCTTCTTCAGCGGTTGTTTAATTGTGAATGTGTGGGCATGTGACTTGAAGTCAGCTGCCGTCCCCGGGTGGGACCCTCAGCCCATAATCCTGACAAGGAGAAATCTCATTCAGGTTCTTGCTTCGAATTGAAGGCTGCCAACCAACAGTCTTCTTCTCTTCAAATCTTCGATATGCGTCGTGAAAAAAAAATGGCACACATTGTTGTAAACTTTCTAGAATATGACCTATAATGTGTTTTTAAAAGCATCTTTTTTCCTTTTCATTACTATAAAAATACAGAAAAAAATTATTTCTAGTTCTACGAATCAAAGATAATTGCAATTAATTTTTTGGCTCATTGGCAGTGTTATGGGATGGAGTTTTAAAAATGAATGCTGAAAGAAACTCAGAATAATGCCAGGGTTTTCAAATGTTGTCTTCTCATGTTTTTAAATGCTAAACCACAATAAAATAAGATTTTCTTTTACTTAATAGTTTCAGTTTGCCCCCAGCAAACAGCTTGGTGGGTCATTGATCTCTCAGAAAATAAAAAAAAAGGTATTTTCAAGACAAAGGTGAATTTCTGCTATTTGAAAGGCCATTAACAGAATACTTTGATTAATTTCACTTGGCCCCTTTTCCCTCCCCCCATGTGTCTCTCCTGCTCAGCACTTCTTTTTTTTTTTTTTTTAGATTTTTTGAGACAGGGTTTCGCTTTGTGGTTCAGACTGGCCCTGAGCTCAGCCTCAAACTCACATCACAGCAATCCTCCTGCCTCCGCCTCCCGAGTGCTGGGATTCCAGGCGTGAGCCACCACGCCCGGCACTGTGGTACGTGGTACTGATTGCTGCTGGGGTGAGTCTCCACACCTAGTATGGTATGTGGTTTCTGGGGATCAAACCCAGGTCCTTGCGCTTGCAAGACAGGCGCCAGAACCACTGAGCTAACTCCCCGGCCCCTGCTCAGCACTTCGTAAACACCCACCCTCCGCTCACTTTGTCTGCTTCTTTTGCTTCCAGTTTTGCTTCTTGGGGGGACGAAGACGATGTTAAAGGGGCATGGCCCAAAGCACATATGACAGAAGGTTAATAGTGGTCAACTCAGGAAAATGGGACCATAGATATGTTTAAAGTTCTAAATTTTATTGAGACAATCTAAACAAAAGATTTGGTATCTGTATTCCAGGGACTCAGAGGTATAATTACAGTAACAAACTTGAACACAGACCCACTCTGGAGAATTACCGACAGCAGTTACAAACACAGCCCCAGGGCCACAGAGCACGGGGTACGTGGCTCCTCCTCCTCTCCTGCCTCTTTTTCTAGGTAGCAGGTTTGGCTTGAAGCTGCAAGGATGAATAATTGTCTACAGTTGGAGGGGTAGGTAGCAGTGCATTGCATAACACACCCTGATGGGTGTAAACAAGGCTCTGCGGCCACGACCAGTGCATTTTCACAGTGACTGGGGCTGTGTGACAGATGAGCTTGGCATGTACCAAGGGGTGAAAAGTTCCGTGTGTCGGCCGATGAGGAACCAATGACCCAGAAGAATATAATGTAACTTTGTGTTGGCAGCATCCTTTGGAAGAACATGGAGGGTGAGGGTGAGGGGCGAGGTGGAGAGAGGCAGTGAGACTGATGAGGGGCTGCTGCAAGAGTCTGGGTGAGAGGTCACACTGGCACGCGAACGGCAGGGACAGGTGAGAGGCCGTTAGAAGACAAGAAACACCCTGCAAGGAGGCACGTCAGATGCAGGGCCCGGCATGGGCAGAGGGTTGAAGTGAGTTCGGTGATTGGCAAGACAGGAACAGAGAGGGAACAAAAGAGTAAAATTACAATATACCAAGTGGAGGGAAGCGATGAGGGCACAAAGCTCAGCCTCCTCGAGTTGCTCTAGAGGCCTTGGAGTTGGGGTGGGTGAAAGAAGGACAGACGCTAGAGAACTGACAGCGCTCCACATGGGTGTGGAGAGCCGCGCTGGTGCCACACCTAAAAGATGGCGCTGGCTTCCTTTCTCTTTCCTCCTGATGGCGTGCGCTCCCCCTGCCACATGACTCCTTGCCGGGTACTAGGCTGACTCAAGCATAGTTTGGTTGCTGCGCGGACCAATGGTAGGCCACTACACCTGATCCCCTGATTGGCGGGAGAGATGCATATAAGGCGTTGTGCGGGCTGGGGAGAGAGAGACTCCATTATGCTGTAAAGGTTTCCTGAATAAACCGCTTGAAGAAGAGTTCCGGGTCGCGTCTTTCTTGCTGGTCGAGACGGACGCGACACATGGGGAGGGAGAGAGCTGTCCAGGGAGAGGGCAGTTCAAGGGGACGATGGAAGATCTGAAGTGAGCGATGTCAGCAAAATCACACCTGCTATTGGAGGGAAGGATGGAACCCTGGGTAGAGCTAGTAGATAAGTCAAGTTAGATGTGGCATTGCCAGATTACATACAGTATGTCTGGTTAGATTTGAATTCAGATATAAAACAGTTAATTTAGTATGCCTTTATATTTTAGTTATGATAGTTCTAGCAATGTAAAGACTAACCTGTGCAGGTAGATGTTAAGCAGGCTGCAGAGAGCAGAGGTACAAGGGCCTCGGGAGAGAGCACTTGCAAACAACGCATTTTCTAGAATTCCAGGCCATGAAGCAACCGGAAAGAGGGCAGGTTAAAATAGGGGAGTTTGTGCAAGGCCTGGTGGCACATGGGAGGCTGAGGCAGGAGAATTGCTGCAAGTTCCAGACCAGTGTTGGCCATATAGTGAGTTCAAGGCCAGTCTGAACTACATAGTCTTAGCCATTGTCTTTCTAATCAAAGTGCTGACCTGCCTAGGTTTTCTCTTTGTAGTTTAGGAACTCACAAATTGTTTGCCAAATTCAGCTCTTAGACTAGATTGCCTTAAACTGGGACTAAAGAACAATAGAAACCAGGAGGTACGTTACTTTTCCCTCTATTTGAAATATATTTGGACAAATATGGTTCATATTGATCAGAATGATCTGGGAAATGCCTCAGCTCTCTACCTCTGTTTACCAGCAAAGGTACAGTCTTTTATTCTCGAGACCATTGTCATTCCTTCCACCTTGCTGTTATAGAATAACAGCAGCAACTAGAAATCTCACAATTGCCTTGAGTTTGACAAGATTAGGCAACTTTCCAGGGGACTAAAACAAATCCCAGATGGCTGAGGGGGAAACAAAAGCAACTGTTCACCAAACCTCCTGAAAATTTCTGCAGAGGGTTTTGAGGCCCGGCCCCGACTTCGGCATCCTCCAGCCTGGTCTGACATCTGCTGTTCCACTTGGCTCACAAGCTGCGTTTTCTCCTTTACACAGCTAAGTGAAATCCACTCACCCCATCGGAGGAATAAACCAACCACAAAACAAACCTATTAAAAGGCCACTCGAGTCTGCCTTAAGTGATCCAAACAGGGAAGCAAATTGCACACGTGCTTTCAAAGAAAGATGTTTTGCATTTTCAACATGACATTCTTGTGGACTTGGAGGGAGGGAGGATGTGGGAGCCAGTTGCCAAAGCAAGGCAGAGCTGGGGTTCCTGCTCTGGCTGTGATGGAATGCAGGCCTCGAGATCTGCCTGGAACAGGAAGGGGACAGAGAAAGAGAAAATGATGAAATGCACATACTTGGATGCTGAGGTTGGGTTTGACAGAGGTCAAATCCCAGATCTGCTCTGTTCTAGTTCTGTAAGGACTGGGTGGGGTGTTTGCTATGGAGCTCAAAAGCAAAGCTTTAGAGTTGGACACACTTGTATTGAACACTTAGTGTGACAAGTAGAACCAGGATAGTATTTTTCAAAACAAACACTTTTCTTATATATTTTCCTTACAGTTACTCTGCCATTATGGCTGCAGGAAAGGAAAAATGATAATGGTGTCTCAGGAAACAGGAAAAAAAAGAACATCCCTGTAACACACAGTAGAAGGGAAGGAAGCCTCCCCAATATGGTAGCAGGAAGGTGAAGGGACGAGGATAGATTGTAGTTGAGGGCAGATGAGACAAGATTAGGAGACAGACAAATGGCCAGATACTTGTGACTGGGCTCACTGGAAGAAGTCAATTCAGTTGGGGGGATTTCTATGGAGTAGAGTGTACCCCTTCCTGCCTATGAAATCCCAGGACACTTCCCAATGGATGACCTCACATGGACCTAGCAGCCTCGTGGAGCACAGAGGAGGTCTTAGGCTGGACCAGCCCTTATCTGGTGCCCCCTAGCCTGACCCCACAATCCCGAGAGTCCCAGGGGGGAACACAGAAGGTCTGACATGCGCCTCTATGTGAAAGGAGAGGTCAACCACAGTAAAAGCTGTGAGGAAGTATTCCGGGGCCACAATGGATAGGCTGGGCCCCGGCCTGGGATGGTGGTAAGACATGGACATTCTGAGCCAGCAGCAGGAAGGAGAGAGTAGAAGGAGAAATTCAAGTATGGCTAGGTCAAGTGTGCCACACGTATGTCTCCTCACAAGCTATAAGACGCGCAAAGGAGTTTGAGCATGCTCCCTTCTGTACACTGAAACTGGCCTACAGTCCCTTGAAGGCTGCCTGTTCCTCCTGGGTCATGACTCCTCTGCTAGCCTGAGAGCTAACCATAAAAGACAACATGCTGTAATCTACCAATCAGATATAACCCTGTAATAACTGTGCACTCTTAGCCACGCCTGCTGCTTGTGGTCATTATAAGTGTGTGTATCTCGCAATAAAAATGGAAGTGTTCTCCAAAACCTCCTTGGAGTCTGCATGGTGACTGTGCCTCACTCTACTGATCAGGGCCCCCCCCAAACCTGCTCCACATACCACCCCTGCAGAGGACAATAGAGAGGGATGGAACATCAGCCCAACCACGCCAAGAAAGGCCCCAAGCTTCTTTACCTGCATAGAGGAGTTAAATAATATTTCCCAGTTCACATAGCTAGAAAGGAATTAATTGATGATCAGTCTTGGGTTTGCCTGATCCAAAGGCAGGGCTTTGGGGTGTCCCTGTTCTACTCGTTTGCTTGTGAGGAACTACCGTCTCTGGCTCCGGGGTGTTGGGTAGGGTATACTGTGCTGTTGCTAGTAAATCAGCATGAAGGATGGGCTGGCTCAGGCTGAGGAACTGAGGCGCAACAGCTCAGAATTCAGGATCATGGCAATCAGCCAGAAGAAGATGGGTTTCCCCCCCTCAACTCAGTTCCATGAGTTTTCTGTCTGTCTTGAACCACCTGCCAGGAAGAGCAGGGTCAGGGACTAAGAGCAGCTTAAGAAGGACTTGGGAACCCCAAAATTTATGTGTCTCTCTGGTCGATGATATTTTAAAGCGTGTTCTGAGTCAGGAAATATGATGACAAATGCTTATTTTGGACATGGCGCCTCGGAGAGAAGGCTCAGCAATGTCTGTGTCCTCAGCTGGAAGTGACATAATGAGACCTGGCCCAGCAAGTGATGGCTAGAGTTGACCTCTAAAGCCAGGGAGGTGACCAGGCAGTGCCCTCTGGGTCCTTTCCCAAGTGGGAGTGGGTGGACTCACCTGTAGGAACACAGATGGACAGAGGCAGAAGCATGAGGAGGGCCCAAGTACTGTCCTCCCGGCTTTGTTCCTGAGGGACTCGGGAGAATGAACTCACCCACTGGAACATGAAAACTGGTTTACTCTTTCAGTGGCTTATGATTAGTTTTATTGGAATCATGGGATTCTTACATTAGAGAGGGAGCAAAGCTCATCTAATGAGCTCTGTCACTGTGTAGATGAGAACACTGAGGCTCAGCATGGTTAATGAACTGGCCCAAGGAGTCAACAATTTCATCTCTGGAGCCAGGTCTAGCTTGCAGAACTGCTGCCTGTGGTCAGCACTGGATGTTCTTCCCATTAATGTTTAATATTATGGTCTATTGGCTATGACACATGCATATAACATATATTGTATGTATAATGTGTATATAGCATATACACATGTGATATATACACAGATATACACATGTGGGCATATATGTATGTATACACACTGTACATGTATGCATAGACATGTATAAATACTATATTTTTTTTCTTTCTCTCTCTGTTTATGTGTGTATATGAGTTTCACTGACTATGATCCCTATCTTCACCACCTCCCAGGCCCCGTACACCCGAAGAGCAAAGAGGTAATCCATCCTTTTCCTTCCTTTAGAGACCCGCAGTATCTTTGTCTCTGTTGCTGCAATGGGGATACCTAGACTGGGTAACTTAACAGAGAGATGTTTGTTTTCATTCATAGTTTATGCTAGAGGATGAAAAGTCATGCCTGGTGAGAGAGTTTCATGCTCCTTCATTTCATGATTGACAGTGGAAGCGCAGGAGGCAGAAGGGGTAGACAGAGGAGCTGGCCTGCTGTCTGGGTGGCAGAGCAGTCCTGTGAGAGGTGCAATGCTCACAGAAGAAAGGTGGAGGGATCCAGTCACAGGCTCCACCCTACCCCCACTGCCTGCCTCTCATTCCTCACTGCCAACACTGCCGCGTTGTGAGATTAAGATTCAAACAGTGCATTTTGGGGGGACACACCCAAACTGCAGCACACACAGCACACACCCTTCTACTGTTAGGAAAGAGATAAAAATATGTCCTAATTGTAGAACATTTTAAAGCAACCAGTGAAGGCACTCCTGAGATATATGGGACTTTTCTGGTTTGCAAATCCCTGCACTTTGGGGTACAGACCTAGAGAGTCCACACACAGGAGCTACACTCCATCCTATTTTTCCTGAAGTTCCTCAGACTAGGTCAGTTTCCTGCATTCTTGGTGACAAGAACCTCCTCTCTGGCCAAAATCCTGCACCTATTTTTTTCCCCTCAGGAATTCATATGGCCCCATGGCCATCACCAGCCCGGGTGGCCTCAAGGCCACCCCACACTGCTTTGCTTCCTGGAAGCAAAGGTCCCCCACCCATTCCTTCCACGGCCTCCTTGCCTGGGACGGGCCACAGCTGGTGCCCATTAGCCCAAGCAGCAGCTGTCTTCCATCATGTCCTGTAGAAAGTACTCCCCAGATGAAGAAGCTCTCCGCTCTGCTCCCTCTGGATTAGTGCCCATCTCCCTGCTGTCCTCCCTTCTCTAGGTCGGACATGACTTTCTCCTCCCTGATGGGCCCCGCGGGAAGGATGCCCTGGTGCCCATGCTACATTCCTGCAGAATCCCACCGGCACTGTGGCTGGAAATGATTTGTGCAGGGCACACAGCCAGCGTCCCTTTTAATCACTGCCATTCTCAGACCAGGGAATCCTGGCCCAGTTACCCAGAGGGAAGGAGCCGCCATTGATTTGACAGGCTCTTCATGAGTGTGATTCTAGTCTCCAGAAAGGGTATTGGGAGGGTTCACTATCAAGTTTTCAGTATCTCCCATTGAGGGATAAACTCTCTCCCTCTGCCCTTAGCCTACTGGGGGGAAGGGCACTGCAGATATGCAGACAGATAATCTTCAAATATCCATTCACCCTGCAGGCCTTCCTGGCAGAGTACCAGGGTTTTCATAGGAGTACTTTCAGGTGGGTAGGTGGGGAAGATTAGGCTTGGGACAATAAGTAGACCAGGCTTTGAGGTGAGGGGGGAGGTACTTGCTGGGGAGGAAGGAACGAGAACCAATCAGGGTCCTATCAAGCAACAGGTTACACCTAAATGAGACCATTGGGGAGCGCTTATCAGCAAAGGTGGGGAGAGAGGGAAGCCACAAAGAATAGTGTAATAAACTGGACTTAAAGTCAATATGTTGTCATCACTACGCACAAAGAGAAGATAAGCAGAACAGAGTCCTTAGAAGGAGGAGAGGCCTTCAGTCCAAGGCATGGCCAGGTGGGGTGGGGTGGAGGACTTGGGGAGGGGAGTGGGGGTGTATTGTCCCTAAGAGGGAAACCAAGAAGTGCCCCATGACACCCTCTGTAGACAATCACACAACACTTGGAGTATTCTGCTATAAAGGGGACATCAGAGACCCACTAGTTTATATGCCATCCAGTTAAACAGCAACTTAGTGACTTTGTAAGACCCTATCTCAAAAAGTTTTTAAAAAGATGGAGATGTAACTCAGTTTAAAGGCTCTGGGCCCCCAGTACCACAAAAAAGTAAAATAAAAGCAAGTTAAATTTCAATCAAGTCTACTAAAGGCTGGATTACACTTCCATTCTTTCCGTAGAAAATTGCATTGCATAGCTGTCATGAGAAGCAAATTGTATAGAATGAAAAGATATAGGAAAAAAAGTATTACAAATCATTTTCCAGGCAATTAAGAAATATTGCTTTTCTACATTTTGTGACAACTGTGTTGCTTATAGGTTTTTTAAAAACTTGCAATTTGCTATGAGGTATCCATTTTATTTATAAGCACAGACTAAAAAAATTGCAAACTTTGGCCACACAATACCAGATCCATTCTTCTACCTAGAGAAATAAATACTCTGATGTCAGGGCACTCACAGGGCAGGTGAACTTCCCACTGGCTGATCCCACCGGAAGTCAGGATCTCTGCTGCTGAGTCTCACAGGATGGAGAGTGATCTGAAAGCACTATCTGAAGACAGCAGGCTCAGCCAAGTGACATGGGACCACATTATGGAGCCTGGAGTGCCCAAATCAGCTCAATAGAAAAAATGAGTAAAGAAAAAAGTCTATCTGGAACATGCCCTTAACCTCGTGTTGCTGAACATACCGGTCACTCTCTACAAATGCACTCCAGTGGGACTCGGTGGCTCACTTGAGGCAAAGTCCTCCACCTACATCCCCGAGCAGGGAGGCATCTGCCCCCTTTCTCCTCTTGGGAGAGGCTTGTACTCCAAGGTAAATTCTTGAAGGGAAGCCAATGAGGGCTGTGTGAAGCCAGAGGTGGCACCATCACTGTGTCATGCGGTTCTGACCAGAGGCCATGTGACTATCTGAGATCCTGGGTGTCCAGTGTATCCAATGTGCATCCTTCATCCTCTGTGGTGCAGTGGAGGCCTCAGTCATTAGCTCCCACAGGTAGCTCTGAGGTCCGGGCCCAGTGCCATCTGCACAAGCAGAGCCCACAGGGCTCCCTCCCTTGGAAGGCAACAGCCAAGTCTGGGTGGAGGGGCCTCTGCCACTTTGCTGGGGAACTGAGATCCTGGCCTCTTCCCTGTTTTTTTCTATTGCTGGCTTCTGAGAGATTCCACAGTGATCCTCTTCATCAAGCAGTCCTCATCCTCTGCACCACGTAGTCTCCCTGACTGATCTCTCCAGTGCTTTGTGCTCCGCCCAAAAATGAACACTGCATCTGCTATTATCCCCCACCAGCCAGCTCTTCTGAGTTCGTTTCCTCCACCTGCTGTCACACACCTCTGCTAGGTGTCCCAAAATACTCCACATACAATCTATGTAGAAGAGATGAAACTCATGAAATTCTGAGGATCCTTCCCTCTTTATATCACCCCAATCTGTAGTTTCTCCTCTTCTCTCTTCTCCCTGACACAGGCTCCTCATGCCAACCTTTGCTTGGCTTCCTCTGTCAAGACTTGATATGATCACGTTGCACATACTCCCTGCCCTGCCAACCCACTCTGCTCCCAGGACCACGGTGAGGTGTCCATCATGGATCCTGGAACCTCTGTTAGACTACCTTCTGCAGTTGTCCTTCATGTTATCAATTGGCTCCAAACCTCTCAGCTGGCATCTGTTCTGTAACCCACTCTGAGTGTGGTGTTACTTTACAGTACAAAATCATACATTTACTCTCTCAACCAGACCACACCCCCCTCCTTCTGTTAGACAAGGACACTTTTTTTTTTTTAATTTTTTGAGACAAGATCTCATTTTATGTTCAGGCTGGCCCTGAGCTCACTATGTAACCCAGGCTAGCCTCCAACTCACAGCAACTCTCCTGCCTCTGCCTCCTGAGTGCTAGGATTACAGGCGTGAGCCATCATGACTGGCACTGCAGTACTGAGGATTGAGCTCAGGACCTTGCACTTGTAAGGCAGATGCTGGAACCACTGAGCTAAATCCCTGGCCTTACAAGGACACTCTTGAGACAAGGTCTGGTGCTTAGCTGGTACTTGGGCAATGTTCACTGCATAAGCAAACGCATTCCCACAGTCTTCCCCTCTCCCCTCCCACTGTCAGACTAGTCAGACATGCCACATACTACATATTCACAGCACATAGGTGCACACACACATGCTCCTTGTCCACTGTACAGCTCAAACGTGATGTGTCACTCAAACAATTGTGTACTGAAGCTAGGATCCCCCCACCCAGTCAGAAGTGTTCAGATATCCCCCAAATAGGGGGTGTCTGGATCATAACAGAGCTAGCATCACCAATGGATGGACTCATGGATGAACTATTATGGGCTGTTAGGACACAGGGCCCAGCTGAAAGAAGTTGGTCATGGGGGCGTGGTCATAAAGTGTAGATCTCTTTCCTTCTTCCCCTTGTTCTTTCCCTTTTCTTCCTCTTCCTTCTCTGCCCTCTCCTCCCCTTCCTGTCTCTCTTTCCCCCACCCTTCCTGGCTACCATGAAGTGAGCAATTTCCTTCTGCAGCTCTCCTGCCACCATGATGTTCTACTTCAGCTCGGACCCAAAGTAATGGAGCCAGTGGACCATGGGCTGAAACCTCTGAAACCATGAGCGGAAGTAAATCTTGTCTCTCTTACACTGACTTTCTCCTATTTTATCACAGCAGTGCAAAGCTCACAGATCCATAAAGATACTCTTTCTCCTCTCTTCTTCTCTCCCCAAGCTCTGATCTCCTCTCGCAACCTGCACTGCCTTTGCTTCTATGAGTTCTATAACTTGGATTCTATTTTGCTCACATATCCCAGCAACTGGCTCTGGATGCAGAGGATTTAACAACAGCAACTGGCTTATGGGGCATCTAGTACTACTTGTGAATGAAGGGACTGATGGATGCATTTGCCCTTCAAAATCTGAAGGTCTTTCTTTGTGTTATACATGAGAGATGTGTATTTCAACACATGTGTAATTTATAATCCAATTCTCATTTTAAGATACTCAAACAATACAGATAAAACTAAAATTTTTCTGCCTACCCCAGCCTCAGTTACCTCCCTGTTTAGGTGTCCATACAACACAGGTATAGTATGGTTTTGCTTGCTATAAAAGTGATACACTCTGTTTCAATCTGCAGCTTGCTTCTTTCACTTTATAGTACATCAAAGACATCTCCTCACTTTTCTGTATATTAGACCTACAGTCACTCATTCTAACAGCCACGAGATGCCATAGCATGAATATGCCAAGGCATTTTTTCCATCTCCTTTCTGATGACTGTTTGCTCGTTTGTACTGTTGTTTTTATGCAGTGAACAGCTCCTATTTCCCATTTCTTTTCCTGTCTTCCGCCTTGTCCATGCGGGCTTTCCTCTGGACTCTTCATTCCCTTGGTGGTTATCTCAGCTTTCCTTTCCTGGTCCAAACTCTACTCTTTAGTAGTAGGTGTATGAGCTGTGATTCTCTCAGTTGGAAACTACACCTTCATTCGTTTCCCCTGCATGTGCTTCTTCCCTTCACCGGTGAGATCTTGAGAATTGTTTTTCTCTCCAAGTTTCTCCACCTCACCCCAAGCAGTCTTCAGCATACTTTCACTCAGTGTGTCTTGCTTCCAACTCCCAGGCTTTGCTGAAAATGCTTTTCTTTCTAAATCTTATTAGAATTTCCTTTGCAATATTTCATTTCTATTTTAAGAATCCTTATTCAGCGTTCTACATTCTACCGTGTTATCCATGTATATTTAAAAATATATATCTATACACACATATACATATACAAACACGTGTACATACATAAGTAGGTCTATACATGTGTGTATGTATGAAGTGTGTATATACATAAAAGCATGTATATATAGTCAAGCACAAACACTCCTGTTTCTCCTTTTTTGTTAGAATTCATTTGGTTATTGTTTAAGTCTTTTATAAACTCTTTTGAATACATGTGAATGATAGATATCAATTGGATATAAATAGATCTATGTACCATACACACAGGTAGAGATAGACAAGTACATGGACACACATATATAAACACAGATCCAAAGATTGTACTGTGCATATATAGTCAAATCTATATCTGCACATACATTTGTTTATCTCTTTCCATTCTTTTGAGTATTTTGTCTGCTGGGACTCAAATGATCTTGTGTTAGGCCTTATAAATCAGCCTAACAGATCTCTAACCCTTTCCCCTTGACTTCTGTTTCTTTGTATCTTGCTCTGTGGTTTGCAATATTTCTTGCATGTTATCTTCCAAACCATGACTCAAGTCACATCCTTGAATCTCTGTATTCTCAAGTCATCCACTCTCTTATTCTGTTTTGATAAAAGCACATTTTTAGTTTCATGATGCTTTCTTTGAGCTGCTTCTTTTGTTAAAACCTTCCCTCACCCCCCCGGCTGCTCTTTCCCACATAGCACTGTGTGTCTAGGAGGGTCCTCTTAGCCACTCAGGGCCACTTCGTGCCTGGCCCCTTGGCTCTGGGCTGGTGACATGGCATGGAAGAGGCCCCAGGTGGCCAAGAGGAGCTTCCTGCTCCTGAAGTCCCAGCCCCAGGCAGAGCAAGTGTGAGTGCCCTGGGCTCAACTGAGCTCTTTAGGGGCTGGGCCTGCTGGAACAGAGTCCTACTGGGCCAGGCTGCCTGGGAGACAGAAGACCCACTGGCCCAGCCAGCGCCCTTCCTCTGGAGCCCTGCTCACCTGCACAAACGGTGGCTCTTGAGAGGACAGTGCAAAGGAGCCCGGGGCAGGCATGGACGGAAAGTGGACACATAGTGATGGCCCTGCCCCACAATCCTGTTTCTTCATGTTTCATCTGGTTTTTCTGATCTCTTTGGTCTTACCTTCCTGAGAGGAACGGGATGTCACACTTGTTTTCTGTTTCCTACTGCCAATGGTCCCCAGGCCACTGCTTGTAATCAGCACAGTGTTAACATAAATAGCAAAAGTTCCCTCATAAGGCTGATCGTCCCTCCTCTCCTGGGACCTCTTTCCCAGATGATTGTGGTTTTCTGTGTGCCTCTCCTCTTCTGAATATTGGAATCAGCCTGCTGTCTTGTAGACTTTTTCGAGTAGTATTGAACTAAATTTATAGAGAAATATGGAGAAAATAGATGTCACTCTATAATTATAGCTTCCACTCAGGGATAAGACAACTACTTACTAAGATCTCTTTTATACCCTTCAGTGAGATTTATATGGTTTCTTTAATTGTATTTTTATGTAATGGCACCTCTTTCTTTTCCTTCTTTCTTGCCTTTCCTCTCTCTTTTTCCCCCCTTCCCTTCCTTCCTTTTGCCGGAGATGGGACTTGGATCCTTGAGCCTGCCAGGTGAGTGTTCTACCACCTGCGCCCTAAACCTAAAAGTTTTTCTGCAGTGTGTGGTGATTAGCTTTTTTTTCCTCTCTGAAGTTTCAGTTCCTACTGTGACCATTGATTTTAATTCACCAACTTGAGTGGATTAAGGGACACTTAGGCGACAGTAAACAACTTTCAGAATGTGTCATGAGGGTGTTTGCGGAGGAGACTGATTGGGTGGTGTTTGCTCCCCAAAGCTTCATGTGTTAGAAGCTTGGCCCTCAATGGAGCACTGTGATTGGGTCCTAACACTGGAAGGGGTTTTGGCCTTCAGAAGGAATTGATAGAGTTCTCATGGGGCCCCGGTCAGTTCTCATGAAGAGACTGTTATAAAGGAGGGAGGCCAGGTCCTCCCAGTCCCTCTGGCTTCCTGTCTTATCATGTCATCTCTCCCTCTTACATATGATGTTAGAGAGCCAGGGCCTCCACTAGGGGCTGAATCAAGGAGGTTGTTTGATCCTGCATTTTCAGCCTTCAAAAACTATGATCTAAACAAACCTCTTTTCTTTATAAAGCAGTCAGTCTTCATTACATTGTAAAAACATTGGAAAATTGACAAATATAGCTAAGCAAAGAAGACCCATGCTTGAATGGGGCCAATATCTAGCCTGTTTATGGCCTGAAGAGAACAAAACTATAGAGAAAGTGCAAATTCTTTCCTTGTGAGCTGGAGCATTCAGCTTCTGATCTCAGACATTAGAGCTCCTGGTTTGGGGGACTTTGGACTCCAGATCTTAATACCAGTGTCCCTGTTGCCTCTAGTTCTTAGCTCTCTGGACTGAACTATGCTACCATCTTTTCTAGTTAGCATTCTTTTGTCTATGGTCTCCTGCTTATCCTTACTGCCACCTGTCCCTTAGTGCCTCCAGTTTCCTGGTCTTCGAAGCTAAAGGACTCCGAAGACCTCAGGCCACGGAAGCCATCCTAGTTTGGAGGCCTTGGCGAGAACTCTGTCAATCTCCGTCCATTGCCTACAGCAAGAACATTTTGCTTTCTTGCTAAGAAGGGTGGAGCCAGGCTCTGCCTTGAACTCAGTGACACTGCCCAGAGAGCCAAGGTCTATTCCTGGAGAAGAGATTAGTGGAAATTCCTCAGGAAGAAATTGGCTGCCTGTGAATGCCAGGAGGCATCACTAGTAACATATCCAGAAACAGGGTTTCTGATGTTCATATCATTTTAGAGTTACTCTCAGCACCTGGGGAGGGCATAGTGAAGTTAAGTTAGCTGAGGCCCTATTGATCCACCCTCCAGAGCAGACAGAGACTCCGTGCTGGGACTCACCTTGGAGGGGCAAGGTTTCTTTGCCCAGGATACCTTGAGAAGCAAGGGAACACAACAGTAAAGGAGACCTTCTGCTCTGGGAGGTGGGAGCCCGCACTTACCTTCTGTGTGACCCTGTAGGACAGAAATTCAGCCTCATCGTCCTGTAAGCTCCTTCTGCTTCTGTTTCCAGTCTTCTCTTCCTCTACCCATCAATACGGAAAAGCTCCTCAACATCCTGCAGGGCCACTCAGTTGTGGATTGGCGTACGTCCACAGGGGATTGTTCATACTGCAGAAAGTCTTTTGGTCTCTTCCCTGGCTTCTCTCTTTCCCACCAGGCTGGTCTAAGATTTCTGTCTATACCTCACAGGAGCACCAGCGAGCACAGGGCCGAGAAGGGTTTGGTCTTCAACATTGTGAGACAGGAACCCAGGCATCTGCTGCCTGTTCGCGCGCCCCCCCCCCACCCCGGCATTCAGTAGGCCTGTGCCCGGGGCTCTTAGTGCACCCTACGCTGAGCCCTGACCTGTTACATCTTGTCCTTGGACCTCAGTTTTCTAGTAAAAGCAGCGAATTGTACTATGTAGTCTCTGATATGGTTTATATCCAGATGTAAAGAGCCTCATGCGCTCACAGGCCGGGCTTTTAGCAGGTGAGTGTACTGTGGGGATCACATAGCTGACTTTCTGACAGTAGAGAGAGCCTGGCCGAAAGAGGTGTGTGGTTGGGGATGTGGTGTGAGAGAGCTGATCCCTTTCCTAGCTCCTCCCCTCAGGTCCTCTGCTTGCTAGCCACTGTGCCGTGTCAGCTCTCCTCTGCCATGACCCTCTGCCATGCCATCCGGCCTTGGTGCCAGCCAAATGCAGACTGAAATGTGAGCCAAAATAAATCTTTCTCCCTTTAATTTATTGATGTTGGGTATTTTGTCCTTACAATAAAGAAAGTGACCAAGGCAGACTCTTAGGCTCTTTCAGTCACAAAAGTCACCAAACCTGCAAATCACCAAGCATCAGTATTACTTTCAGGTATGCTCTTAGGGACCTTCAGAGGCCACCTGGGCCAGAGATGGAGTAACTGGAAATGGGAGGGATGTGGACTTCCGCAGGTGGGCTCTGGAAGGTGCCATGACATGTGTGACAAGGGGCCAGAGAGCCTGGAATAGCATCGGCGCTGGCTCAGCCTGCGTGGAGCTGGGCTAACTCCAAAGGACTGGTTCACAGCATCGCATGAGTGGGCCTTGGGACACCTTTGAGTTCAGGGGGCTACGAGGGGCCTACAGCCAAGATGGACTCAGAGCCACAACAACAAAAATTCTTTCTTCTTCACACATAGAGAGGGCTGAAGATCCCGACAAGGGGCCCAAAACTGAGAACCACAGGAGGAGCCAGCCATGGGCTGCAACACAGAATGTTGGAGAAGATGGACGGACATCTCACCTGCAGAAAACCATGGGTCTGGGGGATGTAGAGGCTCTGGCACACCTGTGTGCTCAGTAGGCTCATCTCCACATGCACGAGCTTGTGGTCAGATACAAGCAACAGAACTTCAATATGGGAATGTCTGCCTTTGACAAGAACCCCACCAATGAACAGTCCAGGGCTTCTTTGGCAGACGGTTTTGCCAGCACCTTTAGGGCGCAGGTTCTGGGCAAGGAGGATGGGAAGCAGGAAGGATAAACAGACACACATTTTCTTCTTATCATAGTTAGCTTCCCCAGGGACTTCTGACAGTTCACTGGCCAGAGCAGAGTCTTGAGGCCATTAAAGCTGGAAAATGATGTCATTCAGCTCTAGACTCCACAGCTGGAAAGAAGGGAGGATGAAGTGTGTGTGCAGAGAGCCAGCCAAGGTCTTTGTGGCGTGATGGCAGACATGGGCAGACATGGGAGTCTGCAGCCCACTGCTCACTCTGTCCTTTGCTGATTGTGTACCTCGGGGTGGGGAAGTGGAGACTTCATTATTTATCTTGGAAACATATTGCTCTGCCTTGTAAGATGGTGTGGGTGCAAACCCTTAGCTGCCCACGTCGCTGGGTTCCCATCTCTCCTGATTGTTCACTGGCATAGACACCGTCTTGGCATGACAAAGACCAAGGACATGGCCCATCTAGCCCAGCCCCCATGAAGATTTCAGTGTAGTGCAGAAGACAGCATTAAAAAGCATTCTTTACAATTTCTAAATGATAGGAACTTGCCCATGGAAATGAATTTAGCCTGGCTTATTTGATCAAATAAAAGTCAAACTGGCTGTAAAAGTTCCCTTTTAGTAATGCCTTGCTCCCGATGCCTAGCATGTGCCAGGAGTAGACACTTCAAAAAGCAGTTTGGGTGTTGAATAAACCTGTCTTTGAGAGCCTCTTTGATCTTCCTTCCTGGAATCCTCAGCAGTTACAGGTCTGAGGACGCAGCTGACTTATTTCTGTATCCTTGGTGTCCGGCTCAGCACTGGCACCCAGGAAAAAACTCCAGAAATATTTGTGCCAGGGGATGGAATCTGGCTGAGGTCTTTAGTTAAGACTGTCCCACTGGCGGCAGGGCTGGATCCACTCCGGTGTGACTTGAGGTTGTATAATCCGAGCAACGGACTGTTTCAAACCTCATAAACTGTTTGCATGTGTATGAAGCCACAGGCCATCCTGGCACCAGACGCACACATCTTGTCCCCATGAGGTCACTGTGGGGAGAGATTAACTCCAAGATGAGGCAGGCTTAAATATCCCTGAGCGGTGCGGTGTGTGACACTGCCTGGGCCTCTTTCCAGCTGCCCTCTGTCCTTTCTCTGCAGAAGCAGTGACGGAACACACATTTCTCTCTCCCCGGAAGGAAGCAATGAGGGTCTTCTTCAAATGTTGTTTCTGAAGTGTTTTCCATCTGAACACAGCACGGCACACACACCTCTCCTAATCCCTGCAGCTAGAGAGGTCCTTGGTGGGAACTTCTTTCCCTTTTTACACTTTGAGATCCAGCAGAGTAGAAAAGGCACGCACAGTAATGAGGATAATGTCAGTGTTCCTGAAGTCAAAGAAAACAGAATTTTCTCTGTTATTTTTCTCCCACCCATTTTTCTCAGGCTCTAAGTATCTTCCTTTTAGCAGCTAGCAAGCAGCGTACTTCTGTCATTCCTGGACATCCCTGTGGTCGTGGCTCCCTGGACTAATCGGAACTGTTGTACCTGACAAGCTTGGAGGCCTGAGGCAGGGAGGAGAGGTCAGCTCAAGCTGCTGCTTGATTGTGACCATTTCTCTGTTTATTCACCCACAGCAAGGACATTCTCAGATGTGGCCCCATCTCCACAGATCGAGATGTTTCTTCACTGGGGCAAGTGTGCTGGATAGAATCAGACAGTGCTAGGTTCTAATCTTAGCTCTTCTGTCCACTGGCCAAGTAACTGTGGACGTTATTAAACCTTGCTGAACCTCAGTTTCCTCGCCTGTAGAGTGGGGGATAACTACTTAGCTAAGGCTTTCTAGGATAATATCTGAAGAGTGGCTAGCAGGTTGTGCATGGTGGTGCACGCCTATAATTCCAGCACTGAAGAGGCTGAGGCAGGAGGATTCCAATGAGTGTGAGGCCAGGCTGGGCTACATAGTGAGTTCAAAGCCAGACCAAACTACATAGAGACCCCATCTCAAACAATTAAGGAAAAGAAAGAGCAGCTACAGTACCCTTGACTCAAGGGAAAGGGCCAGCATTATTTCTCAGATTCATGCATTCGTTGGCAGAGGGTGGAACTCAGCCTCAGGTGGGTAGGTCAGAGGCACTGGCCCAGCTGTCCTTTGAAATGCTTTTGGGTCCTGAGCCCTGGCTTGTTTTATCAGTTTCATCCTCATTAATTCCGATCCATCCCTCAGCTCCAGCTCTGCTTCCTCCCATTTATTTAGAGAAAGCAGAGATCTGTGGTTTTCCCGCCACTTGGAAGGACTGAAGGATAAGAGAGGAGACAGTCAATCTGCTGGGAAGAAAACTTGGGCCTTTACAAGATTAGCGGACGTGTGAGGAAATTGCCTTTCTGCTGTCCTAGGGGGAGAGGAAGAATGTGCCCTGCGGCCTGTGGTGCGAGTGTGCAAAGAGCCTTGCTTTACACACCTGGATCAGGGACGGAGATTTAGCTCAGTGGTGCTGGCACCTTCCTCATAAGTGCAAGGTCCTGAGTTCAACCCCCGGTACCAGAAAAAAAAAAAAAAAAAAAAAAAAAAAACAAGTTTTATACACCTGGATCCACCACTAGTCCTTTCATAATGGACTAAAGAGAGGTTTCCCAGAAAACTGCAGCGCCATCAAAATGCAACTCAGCCTGGCAGTCCCTCCTCAGTCACCTTTACTCCAGGGAGAGAAAGAGAGAAAAACTGAGAGACATCAGCTGAAAGAGAGAAGGAGAGAGGTGCAGGGACAGAGAAGGAGAGAGAGGCCGGGACAGTGTCTGAGAGACAAGGCGGCTGAGATCCAAAGCAGCAGGAGGGGGAGGGAGAGAAGGAGGAGGAGACAGAAGAATCTAGAGACAGAAACCGAGAATGACTGGAAGCAGAGAGGGGAGATCTTGGAAACGCAGAGATGAAGAGACACACACAGGAAGAGGGTGAGACATAAACACAGGGTGAGAGAGGCCTGGCGGACACATGAAAGAGATGGTCCTGCAGAGGGAAAACCAAGCATCTGCAGGAGCCAGAACTCCAGAGAGCAGCCGGATTTCTGGGTACCCAGGATCCTCGGTGGGTCCGCCAGGGACTAATGCGGTCTGCCCCACAGGCTTCCACAGGAGTAGTTTCCTCAGTGTGAATGGAGGATTGTATTCAGATGCCACGCATCAGAAAGTGGGCTGGATGAACTTACAGGGACAGCTGGGTGGTGGCTGCAGTGGACAGCGGCCAGCCCTTTAATCTAGGCCTCGGCCTGCAGGCCAGCTGGGAGCTCAAGGCCGTCTTCCCCTCAGTGCCCCTGGGGACCATGACAAGGCTCTCGCTGCAGCCAAGACTGACAGACAGAGGGAGAGGAGCGTGCAGGAGACTTGGGGCCTACATCTCACCACAGCTGGTCTGGCCTGGCCAGACCTGTGTTGTCACCCCGGGAATGTAGGCAACCCCATGGCCCAGGCAGCGCTGTCCCCACGGCCACATGCACACAGCATGCATGCTTTGCACTGGGTTGGGGAGATGGCTCATATATGGAGGCGAGGACTCTGCTATGCACACAGCAGAGTCAAGTGGGATCACCTCCTTAGGAAATCCTGTCTGGCGTCAGCTCTGTACCTCACCCCTTTCTGGCCAGGCCTCTACAGTGGGGGTGCAGAACACAGGAATCAACCTCAAGCCTTCCAGGTGGTCATCCAAGGTCGCTTCCTGGAGCCTCCCCCTCCGTGCCTGGGAATCTCCTCCTCTGTTCTTGTGCCTCCGGCAGTCAGACTGCAGTCCCCCCAGAATTTCCAAGACCTTGTCTTTATAGATGAGACCCTACTGTGAATGGCCAGACCAGGCCCTAGAGGAACATTTCCAGGAGGCCCCCCAGGACGCGTCTGGGGACAGTTCTAACTGTCCTTTGTTGCTGGGACCCTAAAGTAGACACTGTAATATGAACAAAGGCTGAGCAGTCAATGACCATCTGTAGATTAGATAAAGCAAGGAGATGGTGACATTCCTTTGTCTGTCCCCATTGTTCTCAGGAGTCAACAGGGGTTTGAACCACTCAGTATACCAGGTCTCCAAAGTGTGAGCCCTGGGGGCTGGGCCAGGGTGGCGTGTGACGGCTGAGTCAGATGCACCATAGGGACCAGTTAGTGAGCTGGCACTGCTTGAGGCTTTGTCAGGAAGCTGGCATGGTGCCCTTGTCAATGCTTCTCCATCTGCATTGTTCAGGAGTTGGCAAAGCACTTTCCCACATGACCACATTACCTCATCTGCACAACTCTGAGAAGGTAGGCCAGCCCACTCATGCTCCATGGAAAAAGATTGTGTGTGTGGGGAGGGGGTGAGGCCTTAGTTATTTTTCTTGTTGCTGAGACAAAATGCTTGACACTCAAAGTTAAAGAAGGGAAAGATTATTTGACTCATGTTTACAGAGGTTTCCATTCATGGTTGGTTAGCTGCAAGGTAGGGTGGCAAAGAAGAGGGGCACCGAAGAGAAGAAACAGTTCATGGTAGGCAGAAGGTAGTTAAGCAAGCTACTGCCAAGTCTCTTTCTGTCCCTGATCCTATGCAGAACCCTGATCCTATCCAGAACTATGTCAAGCCTATCAGTGGACTGATCCAGAAATCACACACCCTTAATCCCAGTGTCACGCCCTCTGATCCAGCTACCTTTGAAAAGCTCCCACCTGTGACTGCATGAGGCTTTGCACAGACATGGGGATTGGAGGGATGAGTAACTTCTTCGAGATCACAGGGCGAATAGAGCCTGAGCTATGATCTCAACCTAGGTCCTGGGTTCATAACCCAGGCATGCTTCCTACTCTGGGTGCTTTTAAGAGTGAGACAGCACCCTGCCCTGGCCAGAGCCCTACCTCGAGTCCTTGATTTTCCTCTGCAAAAAAAATCCCAATGCAGCAGGAAACACCTCACCTGTCATGTCTCAGAAGATCGGACAGTCCTAGGCCCGTAAAGGAAACTTGTAGCCCAAGACTTTCCCTGGTGCTTTCCTCAGTCTGTCCCTGGACAGAGTCAGCCACTGGCCCTCCTCATAAGATCACAAATATTTCTGTCTCCCACAGGTGGAAACTAATCTCTGAAATCTCCTAGTGCCTTGATCTTGGGCCTCCTGGTCTACAGAAGTAGAGAAATAAACTCTACTGTCGAAAAGCTACTCAGTTGGGTGTATTTTGTTATAGCATCCTGAGTAGAATAAGACGAGATACAAATGCTTGGCACAGAATGAGTGGCAGCACAGGGCTGGGTACAAATGGCTTCCGTTCCTGGTTACCCTGATCTACTGGAAAGGCCCTGTTAATCTGAAATCTAGCCTTTCTGACGTTTCCTCAGTACGGAAAGATATTTTCCACTGGTTATCTGGGATTTTCTAGTGAGTTTTTCTCCTAATAATTCTTATTTCTAATAATTCTTATTCTTATATTGAAGAATAAGTAATTGCAGAGAGATCTCTGCTCCTGATTTTAATGAGAATATGTCTACTGGTTTATGATATAGTATTAATGTTTGCTACTTCCATGGGTTTCCTTTGATTGTGCTAAAAAAAATCTTTCTATTCATAGTTTTAAAATTTTTAACAAGTGTGGGATGTGTATTTTCTGATAAAGATTTAGCAGCTGCAAAATGCTGTGTGTTGGAGAATCAATCCAGGGTTCCTGTTGGAGTGGGGTAGAGTGCGGTGAGAGTACGGACTTAGCCTTTGCCTGGGGAAGGGAACACATCCCGCTGTCTGTCACCTCAGGATCCTTGGGAAGTCACCCTTACTGGGCCTGTTACCTCGTCTGTCAAGGGGCCTAATCATGGCCTCTATGGGCTAATTCTGAGAGGAGGGAGTAAAGCAGTATATATGAAGCACAGACAGACCATTGCTAAGGTGTGCCCCAACAATCCCTGTCCCCTGATTTACACATCCTTAAGTCATCTTCTCCTGTGTAGGATTAGGGTTGACCTGTGTGACCAATGGAATCTAGCAGGTGGAATCATGTGTCACTTTCAAGACTAGGTCATCAAAAGGCAGAATGGCTTCCTGCTTGGTCACTCTTGGATCACTGGTTCTTTTGTTTTTTAGGTTTTTTGAGACAGGGTCTCGCTTTGTGGTTCAGGCTGGCCCTGAGCTCAGCCTCCAACTCACATCACAGCAGTCCTCCTGCCTCTGCCTCCCGAGTGCTGGGATTACAGGTGTGAGCCACCACGCCCCGCACTGTGGTATGTGGTACTGGTTGCTGCTGGGTGTGGGTCTCCACACCCAGTATTGTTATGTGGTTACCGGGGAATTGAACCCGGGTCCTTGCGCTTGCAAGACAGGCGCCAGAACCACTGAGCTAACTCCCCAGCCCGGATCACTGGTTCTTGTCATGGGGTGAGAAGACCAGTGGGAGGTCCATGGAGGCCCCTTACCAAAACCTGTGTGTCCCCTTTCACAAAAAGGTCCTTTGTCCCCTGTCAGGCTCTAGGATACAGAATCCCTGACCAGAGTCACCCAGCCAAGTCCCTCCTCCCCTTCTGACCCTCACAAACTATGACACCATTTTGATTTTTTTAACAACTTTTTTTTGTTGATGTACCGGAGATCAAACTTGGGCCCTTGCACTTGCAAGTAGGTACGGTAACACTTGAGCTAAATCCTTAGCCCCCATGTTTGATTTTTTTTTAAACTGCTAAATTTAGTGATAGTTCACTGTGTCATGACAGATCAGTAATATACGTACCTAGCATTAGATAAATGCTTGATCAAGGTTATCTATTTTATTAGTATTAATATTAATGCATAATTAATAATATTAATTGAGCACAAAACTACTAAAAAATAATTTAATTAGCTCTTATATTGAAATCCCAGGCAAAAGTTTGCCAAAACATCTCAGTTTTCATAAGATCTTGCTACTCAGGCTTTCAGCTGTAGCTCTATCAGGATTTTTATTCAGTCCATCTTGGTTCAATTATACAAAAAAGTCACATGAAAGTGAAATTTTTGCAAATTAGTTCATATTTTCAGGAAAATGATTTTGCAGAGGAAGTCACTTTATTGAACAGACCTGCCTTTTCCTTATGACAGCCACGGGCCTGATGTGGTGTAGTCGGCTTTCCACCTCCCCAGAGTGGAGTGGCAGGTGCAGCAGGGACTCCAGCCAGACATAGACAGCCAGGAGATGCAGTGAGCAGCCTTTGTATGGCTGTTCTGCTCTGTGCCTGTGGTGGGTACCACCCGCTAGACATCATGTTTTTATCCGGTCATCTTGTCAAAGCCGGGTCCTCTGCTGGGTGGACAGTTTCAACCCTCCATCTACTTGATGGCTCCAAAATGTGCGGAATTAACTTCAAGTACAGCGTCTGAGCTGGTCAGCCTTCCACACCGTGGGGCTGCAGTCCCTGTCCGAGGTCTCTCCTCATCTTCCTCTCAGGCCCACTGATGCGTGCCTAGGTCAGGTTCTCCTCCTTCACCTTTGAGGCCATGCTCTGCTCTTGTCCCCTCAGCTCAGCTCCTCCCCTGCCACCTCCTCCCCTGGGGAACCATCACTTTACATGCCTCATTTGGCTGTGGCTCAGAGGAAAAGCAGGAAGAGGGAATGAGAAGGATAGGCCTTGGACGGAAGAGGATTGGTCATGTGGGAAGCGACACAGGATGGGAGTTGGGGCCCAGGGGACCCGTGACGCTCATTTTTGTTGACATCATCTAAGCAGCTGCCAGGAGACATTGAGTCCCCAAGAGTCTTCTCATCTCCTCTTGTTGTATGATGGCTCTGCCCTCATTTCATGCTCTCAGACTCGACTCTCCTACCATTCATCACCAGTGTCCATTTGTTTGCTCAAATAACACTTCCTAGGCCTCTGCCCTGATCAGGCCCCAAGTTGGACTCTACTGAATTGGACATTGCTGACATAAATAGCAGGTATGCCCTGCCCTCAAATGCAAATAATCCACTTGGGAAAGGGAGTGGGTTGCTGGGAAGACTGAGGGACCTCAGAGAATGAGCCTTCATTTTCTTCTGACTTTATTGTGCCCCTCTGAAAAGGATCCAACATGAGTTTGTCTGCCACAGCAAGGATGTAAGGAAATAAAAAGGAGGTCTAGAAGTTGAAGTATAGGGCAATGTACAAGCTGTACAATTGTTCATGAGCTGCCTGGAGGAGCAGACATAAAGTGGTGGGAATCTTAGGGAGAGAAGTCAGGGAGCCAATGCTTGAGGGACATCAGGTCAAATGACTTTGCCAGACTGTAGTTAGAAAACCAGCCCTAGAACAAGGACAGGACACAGAATGGCTCAAGATGTGTACAGCAGGCAGATGTTGACCTGGAAATCTTAGAGTGAGGTGGCTTACTATATCTGAAGTTGTTTCTGGATCTTCTAGTCTGTCCCACTGATCCTCAGGTCTGTTTCTTTGCCAGTACCATACTGTTTTTGTCACAGTGGCTTTGTAATATAGTTTCAAGTTGGGAATTGTAATACCCTTTGCCATGTCCTTGTGCCTAGAATTGCTTTTGCTATTCTAGGTTTCTTCTGGTTTCAGATGAACTTTTGAATTATTTTCTCTAGCTCTGTGAAATATGCTGTTGGGATTTCAATTGAGATTGCATTGAATCAATAAAGCAGTTGTGGGAGTATAGTCATTTTGATGATATTTGTTTTTTCTACCCAGGAATAAGAGATGTCTTTTTGTTTTATGATATCCTTTTCTATCTCCTTTTTCAGAGTGCTGTAATTTTCAGAGTAGAGGTCTGTCACCAACTTTGTTAGATTGATTCCTAGATATTTCATTTTTGGACTATTGTGAAAAGAACTGATTCCCTAATTTCTCCCTCAATGATTCTGTTGTTCATGTATATTGGATATTGATTTTTGAGTGTTGATTTTGTATCCAGCTATGCTACTAAATCTGGTGATTAAGTCTAGCAGTCTTTTGGTTGAGTTTTTAAGCTCTTCTATGTACAGTATCATGTCATTAGCAAATAATGACAGCTTAATTTCCGTCCTGTCTTTGTTCCTTTTATTTCTTTCTTTAGTCTAATTCCTATGGCTAATGTTTCCAGCACTATATTGAACAGGAGTGGTGATAGTGGGCATCCTTATCTTGTTCCTGATCTTAATGTGAAAGGTTTCAGTTTTTGACCTTTTAGTATGATGCTAGCTGTTGATTTCTTATAAATAGCTTTTGTTAGGTTGAGAGAAAGTCCCTGTATTCCAGTTTTCTGTAGGATTTTGATCATAAATGTGTCTTAGATTTTTTCAAACACTTTTTCTGCATCTATTATGGCTTTTGTCCTGAGTCTTTTAATATTGTGTATAACACTCATTGACTTATATATGTTGAACCATTCTTGCATCTCTGGCATGAGTCCAACTTGGTCAAGGTGTATGATCTTCTTGATGATCTTCTGTATTCTCTTGCCAGCATCTTATTAAGGATCTAAGTTTATTAGGGAGATTGGCCTATAGTTCTCTTTTTTGGTTGGGTCTTTCACTACTTTTGGAACCATGTAATGGTTGCATCCTGGAATTTTGCTTCCTGGGAATATTGCTTCCCTTTTGATTTCATTAAAGGGTTTGAGCAGTACTGGCATTAACTCTTCTTTAAAAGTTTTGTAGAATTCAGCAGTAAAGCCTTCAGGACCAGGACTTTTCTTTGTCAGTAAGTTTTTATTACATTTTCAATCTCACAGATTGATACTGGGGTGTTTAGCATTTTTATATTTTCTTTGTTCAACTTTGGTGGTTCATATGTGTCTGGGAATCTAACCATTTTTTCTGTGTTTTCTATCTTATTTGGTTACAATTTTTCAAAGTAGGTGTTTATTAGCCTCTGGACTTCTGCTGGATCTGTGCTGATTTTTCTCTTTCATTCTTGATTGCATGGATTTGAGCCTTCTCTTTCCTTTATTTGATAAGGTTGCCTAAAGGTTTGTCAATTTTATTGATTTTTTGAAAGAACCAACTCTTTGATTTGTTGATTGTTTGTATTATTCTTTTAATCTCCATTGCACTAATTTCTGCTCTGATCCTTATAATTTCCTCCCCTAAATGAGCTTTGGGTTTGTTTTATTGCTCTTTTTCTAGTAGCTTCAGGTTCAGAATTAGGATGCTTATTTGAGCTTGCTCTGTTTTCCTAGTATGTGCATTCACTGCTATGAATTTCCTTCATAGAACTGCTTTCACTGTGTCCCATAGATTCCTGTATGTTACACTGGGCTTATCATTTAATTGTAGAAACTATTTAATTTCTTTTGTGACCCATTGCTTGTTCAGAAAAGTGTAGTTCAATTTCCATGTGTTTTTGAGGATCTTGGAATTTCTTTTCTATTGATCTCCAATTTCAAGGCACTGTGCTCTTGCAGTATACAGGGAATAACTTCAGTTCCTTTGCATTTACCTAAATATGTTCTATGAACTAGCATGTGGTCTATTTTGGAGAATGACCCTTGAGCAGCTAAGAATGTATATTCTGATTTTGTAGGGTGATATCTATTAAATCCATTTGTTAAAAGTTTGGTTCAGTTGAAGTATTTCATTATTGGGGTTTTTTTTTGTCCAGTTGATCTATTTGTGACAGTGGGGCATTGAGGTCCCCCACTACTGTTGCATTGTGGTTATCTGGCTTTTCATGTTCATTAATATTTGTTTTATATAGTTGGGTACACTAGAATTTGGTGCATAAATATTTATGTATGTTATTTCTTCCTCTCAGATTGTTCCCTGTATGAGGATGTAGTGTCCTTCTTTGTTTCTCTTTATCAGTTTTCGTTTGAAATCTACTTTGTCTGCAAATGAAATAGCCGCTCCTGCTTTTTTTGCAGTTTCCTGTTGCACGAATAATTGTTTTCCATCCTTTCAATTTCAGTCTATGTATTTTTTTCTGAATTAGGTGTGTTTCTTGTAAGATCTTGCTTCTTAATTCATTCTGCCAGGCTGTGTCTTTTAATTGGCACATTGAGGCCACTGACATTAATAGTTATAACTGACATGTACTGATTTAGCCCTGTCATGATATTTTCCTATTTTTGGCTCTTTAATTCTTTGCTTTCTCCCATTTTCTTTCAGTTTTCTTGCCTTGCTCGATAAGCTCACTCTCATGGGATTATGACATTCATTGTCTTTTTCTAAGATATTCTTTAGAATTTTTTTGGAGTGTAGGTTTTGTGATTGTGAAGTTTCTAAGGTGTTTTGTCATGGAAGTATCTTATTTTCCTATTGATTTTGAAAGATATTTTTGCAGGGTATATCAGTCTAGGTTAGAGGTTATTTTCTTTTAGAGCTTAAAATACCTCACTCCAGGCTCTCTTTGACTTGAGTGTTTGCAATGAAAAGTCTGATGTAATTCTGATGGGCTTTCCTTTGTATGTGGCCTGTTTCTTTTCTCTAGCTGTTTTCAATATTTTTCTTCTGTTGGATTTCTGGAATTTTGATAATTATATGCCTAGCTTCAGATTTTTTTTTTTTAATATCACAGCCATTTGCATTCCTATATGCTTTACTTATCTGTATGTCACATGCTTTTCCTTTTCTTGTGACATTTTCTGCTGTTACATCAGTGAACAGTTTTTATTTTTTAAATATCTTTTGCACTGTCTTCTTCCTCACTGACCTCAGTTAGTCTTTTTTTTTTTTAAACTGGGTCTCGTTTTTGTGATTCAGGCTGGCCCTGAGCTCAGTAGGTAGTCCAGCAAGCCTCAAACTCATAGCAATCCTCCTGCCTCTACCTCCTGAGTGCTGGGATTGCAGGCATAAGCTACCATACCTGGCTCCACTCAGTCTTATGTTATTCTTCTTTGAATCATTTAGGAGCTGCTGGATTGATTTCTCATGGTCCCTTGCCATGTTCCATAAATTATTCCTTTTCTGTTCATTGGCTATAATCCTATTTTCTGTGTCTGATATTCAGTCTTCACATTCACTCATCCTATTTTGCAAACTTTGACTGCAGTTTTTAGTTTCCTGAAAATCTGTCTGAAGCTGTTTAACAGATTCCATTACCTTCATAAACTAAGATTTTATCATGTTCTTAATCTCTTCCTTAGTGTTACTGACTATATATTTCACTATGGACAGTATCTCTGTTTTTATCTGAGACATTACTTCTGATTTCCATTTTATTAGATTTTATTTTGTTACCAGCTTAGAGAGTCCTAGTGATTGAGTTTCAATTTGTTCTATTTCCCTTTTTCCTAGATTCTTCTGTGGTGATGATCTTTGTATTTGGGGTTTGGGATTTTTTTTTTCTCATTTCTATTTATTTGTCCTTACTGATGTTTTTGGTTTAATTCTTGGCCTGCTATCTGGGCAATTCTTATGCAAGATTTTTTCTTCCTAATATTTGAAACTTTTAGGAGATGGCTACCCCCTAGGTTGTCCTTTTTGGATCTGTAATGGCCCTTAAGTGATCTCAGTTCCGGTCCACCATGAAAGGTGGTTAAACAAATCAAATACTTTGGTTGAAATAACACAGTCAGTAGGATCAATAGTATCAAACAGCAAAGGAAATGACAAACTGTTCTGATACCTTTAACCTCATGAGTTAGATTTGTGACCCCATGCCAAAATTTAGAACTAACTACAAATACATTTACAACATATGGGCCCTTAAATATAGTAGCATCATCCTTTGGGAATAAAGGGTCACCAGGACTTTGGAGAGATAGGAGGAGAGGGAAAGATTAGAAATAGGGTTAAACGGCATATAAAGAGCACACAAACCTTGAGATGCTGGTAGAAGCTAGAGGACAAAAGAGACAGAAGGGACAAATTAAAAACAGAACAGACTAACAGCAGCAGGTCAACTAGAAACTGTATTCACCCTCCTATGATAGTACAGAAGAAAAGGAGAGGAGAGAGGACTGAAACACAAGCTTCGGGAACTGGTACTGACTAAAAGAAAAGAGGATGAAGGAAAAGACAAGCAGCAACAAGCAGTCAGGAGATTATTTTCCCTCTCCTATAAAAATAAGAGCAATTGAGAAAAGAAAAACCCAAAATTAGACAGACTCAGCAATAAGAAAGTACAGAAATGAAGAATTAAAAAGAGGGTTGAAGATAGAAAAAATGAAAAAAGAGAATTTTAAAAAAAGAAAGAAGAAAACAACAACAATAACACCAAAAACACCCCAAAACAATACCAAAAGGCCCTTTGAGGTGTGGACCTTCTGTCTCCTGTAGACAATATGGGCAGTAGCACACGGATCAGAGTCAAGTACTTACAGGGAAATAGCCATCGTCCACTGAAGATCAGTCTGGCTCTGGCTACAATGCCTAAGTTCAGCTCAAAGAACTCCTGAAGGGTTGAAAGTACTGGGACCCTTCCCCCAAAGTGAGTCGAGGGCCCTGTAAGTGGCGCTTGGGCCCAGAAACTCACCAATGGCTATAGTCCACAGGTCTTCAGTTCACAGGTCTTCTTCGCTCTCTCAGTGGGAGCTTTTTCAGTATGACAGACAGGCAGCTGGAAAGAGGGAAGATGCTGTGTGGCCGTCTTGTTCTTGGTGCTATTGTCAGGGCAGATTCAGAACTTAATCCATTTTTGATGCAGCACTGGCCACTGGTACACAGATCCTTAGTCCTTGTGGTGGTGGACGGAGCTTTCTTACTTGACTGGCTGTGATCCTCTGTGCTCTGTCCAGAACCAATTTATATATGTTGAAGACAGTAGCTGCTGCCATCCAGTGTGACTGCTGCTCTGCACCAGTAGCCCATCTCTTCCTTGGGGCCTGTGGGCCACCAGAAGTCACCAGCTGTCTGTAGGTTTGGCAGCCCCTCCCATGTGCAGAGTCCTAGCTCGAGGGAAGATCTCTGTCCTTTGGTAAAGTCTTTTTTCTCCTTGCTCTTTCCCTTTCTTGCCTCAGATCCTTCCTAGGTCTTGGGGACCCACTTCCCTCCCTTTTTATTTCCTCGAGCTGCTATATTCCACTTTGGAAATGGTAAATTGCACAGAGATTCTTTCTTTGGTGCTTACCAATCCGCCATCTTCCTGGAAGAGGGTGCTTCAACTTTTTATGGATCTCAAAATATTTTCCTTTGTATCACTTCTCTCTGAGCAAAATGATGGCTTCTCCCATGAATCTGGGACTCCTAGGTGACAGAGGCTGTGTCCTAGCCATCTCTCTCTCTAGTGTCATTTTGGAGCTGGGGCCTCAGATTCAGCTTTGTGGCCCTGCTGAGGGCCATCTCAGCTCAAATCGCCAAGGCTCATGAGGCATGATGACCTCTGAGGCCCTGGTGGCTCTGGTCTTCAGCTCTCTAGGGCTCTCTGGATGAATGGAGGTTAGAAAGAGAGCAGCCCCCGCTAGTGGAGAGAGTTTTGGGGGACTTGTTATTTATAGAAGCCTTAAATTCTTGGGTTGCCAAGACTTTGGAAATTGAAGCCAGTTGGTCTCTTGCAGCAGATTTTCTCTTCCCATGAATGGGAACAGACTTGAGTGACTCAGAAAGTAGTTGGCACAAAAATACAAGCTCTGTTCTTCAGAGCTGTACTGACTCCTCCTGCAGCACCCCCTTCCTCAGCACAAAGCGAGGTATGACCACACACCCGTCCCCAGGGGCAGTCTGGCTCCCACAAGTCCGGGTCCTTTTGTGGCAAGCTGGAGACTTATCAGGTAGTGTGTGGCTCCCCGTCAAAGGAGCTGCCTAGACAGTGCCGAGGACCTCAACTTATACCTATTTTTGGCAATAACTGTTAAGCAATTTCAAGACGTGGGTACATGGGCAAACCTTTCTAAAATAGGCCCTACGTTGTTCCCCCAGATGCTGGGCAGTGACTCAGCACCCCGTACAGTAGCTGTGATTCACAGTGCGTGGGCACCAGGGATGTGGGTGGCTTTTGGCAGCTATTGAGTGCTCCCTTCTATAACCAGGGGGTCACAGCCAGAGGCAGGAGGTGCCCACACTCCACACCCTCGGGCTTCCAGATCACCACTGCCACCACCACTGCTGCTGGCTTCCCCGCCTAGAGGTCACAGCCAACCATCAAAGCCACGGGGATTTGGGGGGACAATTCCAGAGCTGGGATGAAGATAGGAAGGAGACACACTGGGACTCTGATGGCCTAGGGTGGAGGCAGATGCTGGCCCATGGGGTGGGAAAATGAAAAGGGGAGGGCCTGGAGGCTTCTGCTCGTAGAGACCCAGGTACGAGTCTCAGACTTCAGGCCCAGCAGGGTTGCTGACTCACTGTGGGCTCTTAATCCCTGGTGGTGGGCAGGCTCAGCTCCAGGAAGCCTTGGGGGATTATTGGTGTTTATGAAGCTACAGAAGCAGGCCTGCGGGCTGGCACAAAGCCCCGGCAGGCCATGGACAGGAGGACAGAAGCATGGAGAAGGGTGAGAGAGGACAGCAGAAGTGAGAGATGGATAGATAAAGTCCAGGTAAAATGGGGCAGTCAGGTGGCCCAGTACCATGAGGTAGGGCCAGACAGTACCTTCAGTGCAGGGAAGCAAATGGGCTATGAATTTTTTCAGTTATCATAGCTGGGGCAAAGACTTCTACCTTTTTTTATCAACATGTACCAGGCTTGTTTGGAGATTCTGAAGCCACATGGAGTACACAGAAACTCCAGATTTCTTCTTTTCTTTTTCCTCTACACCACCCGCTCCCCTCCCAGGGCCTTGAGAGCCACTTAATTCTCTCTTCTGTCTCATTATACAAATATGAGATGGGAATTAAAATGTCCCCTTCTACCTGCCTCCCCAAATGCTGAATGATGAGTAGAGCCCAGAAAGCAGCTGTGCCTTCCAAGACACTGGGTTAAGTGCTGAATCTTGGCACAAGAGTGTGCCGTGGAGATAACGTTATTCGAAATATTTCCAAAAGTGTTTCTATAGCCTATAAATCTCAAGGCTCTGAGGCACTCCATGCACAGCAGCAGGGAATTTCAGTTCTTTGGGAGAGAAGTGCATATCTGCCATCTCCTAGTTTCATTGTCAAAATTAGATTTCCGTGAATCCCCAAAGTGATAATAAGACTCGAAAGCCAAGTGCTAAGAAGACAGGATTTCCCAAAGGCCTAGAGGATTCAATCATAGTCTTACATATGAGATTACTACAAGGCAGGAAGAGGGAGGGGGGTGCCCAACCCTTTTACTTCTAAAACTCATGGGAAAAGGGGAGATAGCATCGCAGATCCAGTAAGTCGGGAGAGCGCTTTGCCCAATTGAAGAGATCTTGGGATGTCTCTGGCGACTCCCCAGGGGATGCCATGTGGCAGAGGCAGTCTCTCATGCTCCCCCAAATTGACCAGGAATGGTACTGAAAATCCAGATGGGGACTTGATGTGGGGAGGGAAGAGTCCTAGTGAAGTCTGTATGGAAGTTGAGCCTGACCTCTGGTCTTGTGTGGCCCAGAAGAAATCCTGGAGGGTCCAGGTGAGCAGGGGACAACAGTGTGACCAGATGGTAGCAGATATCAGCAACCACCTATCCACTCCTGGATCCCCACATGAGCCCCTAGACCTGCGAGTTCTTAACCCCGGCTGCACAGTGGACCACTGCGCATGTGTCTGCTTGCTCAGGTTCCACACAGAAAAGTTCTCATTTAACTGGCCTGATGTGTTGGTGTATGTTTTTAACTTCCCTGGCTTATGAAACAGGGAACTGAACAGCTTCCTTCAGAGATAGAAACCCCCTGGGCCCCTGGGTAAGGAGGAAGCCATGGTACCCCAGATGCACCTCCTTCAGCAGCATTGATGCCAAGGTCTCGAAGGTGCAGGGCTGGGCCCGAGGCCTCACTTGCCTCATCTGGCCCTGGCCCTGCCTGACTGCTTCTCTGCAAACAGATCCTTCCCTGTACTTGGTCTGCAGAGGTAACAGGCTGTGAGTCTGTGCTCTGGAAGGCACCCGATGGTTGCAGACAGGTGTCAAGGGGCCTAGAGGTACTGGAGAATAGATATGGGAAGAGAGTAGGCAGACAATTAAAAATGAACAGACCAGATTGTTACCCTAAGTGCTTTCCTGATTTCTGGGATGAGGATGGCACGGTGTGAGTGCTGGCTGCCAAAGACGGCTGAATCATCTCTACCCTGAACTCTGCAGCCAGGCCGCCTGCTGAACTCGCTGTGGGGGAGGGCGGGCTTCCCCGGGGTTCTGCAGTCAGGCATCTGAACTACCCGACTGATCTGTGTGCATGTTCTCCTACTGTCCGCAAGCATGAGAGTGTGTGCCTGCCTCCAACAGTGTGTGGGTGACCCCTCGGGGCCTGGGGTGCTCATCATTCACCTCACCTAGAAACCAGGCTCAGCGGTGGTGAATCAGAGCCAGCACAATGGAAGGCAGATTTCTGGGGAGTTTGGAACCCATGCGTTAGAGTGAGCTCAGGGCTCCAGTGCATGGTCCACAGCTGTTCAAAAGCTCAGGGCTTTCTATGCTAGAACAAATGCATCCTTTGTGCATAATAAGTGACCTTTGTTTTCTTATGCCCTGGCATCCCTTCCTTCTTCCTCCATCCTGGCCTTAACCCTGCCGATGGGATTGGTCACCCTGAGCCCTGGCAGAGCTGGGACAGAGGGGGTCTTCTGGTTTTAACCCAAACTCTGTCTCACCAGGCAGAAAAAAGGGCCAGGACTTTAGGAGCAGAGCTGTGCTCTGGGTTAATCAGAGCACCCTTTACAGTCCGATTTGGTTTCTGTCCTCATCTTTCTCTTGGCTTACTTGGCGTGGAGTTTGTAAGAGGCAGTGGAGGAAGAGCCAGTGGGCCAGAGTTTGCACCCAGGGTCTTTCACCCACCGACTCCTGAAGGCTGCTCAGGGCCCTGTCAGAGCCTCTGGTCCTGGGTCACATTCAGGGCTGACTTCCCTTGAGTCTCCTGGCTTGGCTGGATCTGCTGGTCAGGGGGACCTGTCTGCTCCTGGAGCTCTGAGGCGTCTAACCCAGGGCTGTGTCGAGGCTCAGATGAGCTAGGACACTTAGGCTTGAGGAGTCCTTTTTCTCTATTGTGATTTCTGCTGAGAACAGCAGCAGCAATGACCCATAAAACTCAAGAGCTTTTCCCTATACCCATTTGCTGGCATCTATTAATCTCTTACAATAGCCAGCGGCGAACCCGTCTGCAAGCCACCTGGTCTTGATTTAATTAACGTGCAAAGTAAAAGAACATCAGGCAGGTAAAAATCTGTAATTAGCAATAATCTCTCAAGATTGTCTCGCTCAGCTTCCCCCTCCTTCCTTCCCAGGAGTGGGAGGGAGAAGGAGCCAAAGGCAGATCCAGCCCAATTCCTCCTTGAGTAATTGCTCCAGAAAGCCCTCTTAAAAAAAAAAGTCGCTCACTGTGTAACTCAGCAATTTGAACTTGCATTTAGGAACATCATCAAATTGTAAATGCTTTGATCTTTTTATGCTTGTGCACATGAAGAAAACCAAGCACACCCAATTCCTGTGCTGTGTAGATGTAAGTATTAGAAACCTTTGGCACGTGGCCATGGTGAGAGGCTTGAGTGGGGCTGGTTTTGTTGGAGGAAGAAACAGCCAGACGCTGTGGATGAGTCTTAGGAGAGGAGCCCGGAGGCCAGAGCCCTGGCCTGTGTTCCCAAGTGGCTCAAGCGATGACAATAGGCAGGACAGGCCTTTGGTTTTCTGGTCTGTGAATAAGGGGGGAGGTGCCAGATGATTTCCAGATGTCCAAGTCTTCCCTCCCCCACCCCCAAAGCCCTGCCATCTCTTGAATCTAGGAAATACATACCGCCTCCCCCACTGCAAAGGCGAGGCTTGCAAGGCAGGGACAAAGATGACTCGGTAGTGAAACTTGCTCTGCATCTTGATTATCAAACATTTAAGGAGAAGCTGAATGAACGGCAGGGTTGGGAGGCCCCTCTGAGCAGCGATTCTCTTTGGGCAGGTATAGAAGTTGCAGCCACAGAGAACAGCAAAATTCACTTGTCCCAGGGAGGGGGCATGGTTTGTGGCACACCTGTGGCCTCAGCCTTAATCAGCCCTGGAAAACCCTGGAAAACCACAAGGTTTAGGCAACCGCCCAGATTACAGCAAGGCCACTGCCTTCCGTGCTGTACGAACTGTGCTGCAGTACAGGCAGGAGGGCACAGCCGGGGCAGCACGGGCAGCAATGTTCCATCCATTCCTGTCTTTCTTCACCTGCAGACTCATTCAGGAGATGCCTGGCGGTGACAGCAACAGGCACAGGGAGGAGGGAGCAGCGGGGTGAGGCAGCCAAGGGCTCTCTGAGCTCCTGCCCTTGCTTCCTTGGTGCAGTTGTGCATTAGAGTCACTCGCAGGGAGACTTGGGAGCTTGCATGGCTGTGGGTACTTAAACTAAACAAAACTAACTTACCTCTATCTGGAGAGGAGTGTTCGTCCAGCCCGGCTCTTCCAGGCAGCTCTTCCTGATGTTCCACGGCAACTGTCATGTCTGCATTTGCTTGGTCCTACTTGATGGATTATTTACACCTAAATGTGCATGATTTTTTATTCTACCTGTGTCTTTTTCTCCTTTAACTTGGTAAATCCTCAAAGGGAGGGACTATTAAGGCATAGGAAAAATAGGCCCTTGTGGAAGGGGCCTGTGTGCGGGTTGGAAGACAGTCCGTGATTGTGAGTCGTGTGTGAAGATGCTAGTGGGGGACCTCCAGGTCTCCCAGACTCTGGGGCTCCTAGTTCTGCCATCTTATCTCTGTGGCACGGAGTTCTCATGCCTCTGGGTGGACTTCATGGGTCACACCTTCCATTGTTCTCCATGTTCTACTGGCTTGAGTACAAGTGAGGACAAAGTTAGCATTTTTGTGCTGACTCCATATGATGGGCTCCTGTGAAATGTAGAGTCTTGTTACACACAGCGCAGCCCAGCTCCTGCCCCTACATTGGTGGCAATTATTCTGCTCTCTCTTTGGCTCCAGTTGGGGCATCGTGTGTCTCTGTCCCTCGCCATAGGTGAGTTCTCTCCATGGGGGAAGTGCGGTGTGAGTCTGCAGTGACACTTAGGACACTAAGTATGAGCACATGTGTGTCCCTGCTGTGGTGTGGCCTGTGTCCTCAGCGTGTGCCTATAGATGAACCAGTACTTCCAGCACTGGCAACCCGCAGGATTGCTCACTGTTGAATAGCAGCCTGGGTTTATTTTTATAACAAGTATTTACTGCAGAACAGCTTAGTAGAACCTCCTGTGTTTCACAACTCTTCCGGTTCTGTTACATTTGCAGGGTGATGCCAGCCTGGCTCCCGTCCTCTCTGCTGTCCCCATAGAGACACCTACTGGGAACTGGAGCATTGGGTTAAAAGTCAGTGTCAAGCATCTTGGTGTGCAGGATCAGGGGGTGGACTGGCTCTGGGTGGTGTCAGAGGTGGAGCCATCGCACTCCAAAATCCATGGGAAGGGAAGGCCTTGCTTTCCTGCAAGACTGGGGAACCAGCATCTGCTTTTATAGAGTCACTGATGTCCGATTCGTCCTGGGAAGACGCAAGCTCAATCTGGAGCTTGGTGCCCGAGCCTCGTTTTCCAGGGTGTTTCCTTCCTTTGCCTGTCTCAGCAATGGAACATCCTGCATTTGTCCATGTGAGACTGGGGGGTGGGGGCAGAGCCCCACGGCGCCCACTCCCTCCTTCAAGTCCCTCAGCGGTTCCTGTTCTCTGGATTCCACTCTTCACACAACTGACACATCTTTTAGGCGTGGCCGCTGGTCACCTAGTGTCAAAGTCTCGCCTGTCCTTTGGGGGCTGGCTCAAATGCACATCTGCAAGAAGTCTCTGTCATTCTTCAGGTGACCCCCTCCCAACCCCCTCCCAACACACACACAAGGGGAGCCTATAATTTACAGCCCCGCAGTCCTAGCAGGGGTGGCAGAAGAGCTGTTGCACTTGGTTCCTTACATGGATTCTATTTTGCTTGGGTCCCTGTCCCATCGCTGAACCTGCACCCTAACTAAGCGGATGCCCAACCCACTGCTCCTTGGCTTCCTGCTTCTGCACTTCTTGTCTTTCTCTTTGCCCACTGCTTCATTTCCCACTTCCTGGCTTGTTCCTCCCCACTTCGCCTGACCCGATCTCTCCAGGTACTTGCAGATTACACTTCTGGCACTGGCCCACGGCTGGGACGGGGTGGTGGTGGTGGTCAGGCTGGTATTGCCAGTTTCTGTTTGCTCTCTGGTTACAGCTGCTGCCACTTGGTCTCAGATACCAGCCACTTTGTGCCTCCTGTGCTCTGTCTGGTTCACTTGGTCTCCAATAACTTGAGCCCAGCAGATCCTTCTCTGTATGTGTAGATTCTTCTTGGGACTCCTAGAATGTCACCAGGGATCCGAGTGCTATGGGCTTGTTGTTAGCTTTTCCTAGTTATGGAAGCCTTCTCAGACAGCTGAATCAGTAAGTCAGTTTGCCAGATGCTTCGCTGTTGAGTTCTTCCCAGACGTGTTCATTTCCACCATGGAGGAGAGAGTTCTAGCACTTCAGCCTCTCTGAGATGAGCAGCATCCCCTACTGTTGACCCTCAAGTGTTAAGAAACAAAACCAGAGCAAATTAAATCTTAGATTTGAAAGTGTATTTCCTGTAACACCCCAAAATAACTTCTCCTCATGGATCTGCATAGGAAGATTGTCTGGGAAAAGCACTAGAATCCCTTAGTTAAGCAGCTAATAAGGGGAGGTAGGTGGAGTGTACTAGACTTTTTAGGGCAAAGAGCCAGAAGACCTGTGCTTGTTTTGTGTGCTTGAGGGCATAGCTGGACCTGCAGCAATGAAGCACACCCTGGGGACAGGAGTTGAGTTGAGGAGGGGGTTTTGCCACACCCTTTCTAATGGCCAGGGTGGAAAAGGTACCGTGAGAACTTGGAGGTCACTGGATGTAGTAGCTGGAACTCCAAGTTAGAACTGAGAAAATTGTCCCAACTACCAGTTCGGCCTGGTGCTACCCACCCTGCTTTCTGACTGGTCACAAACTAGTCCCTGAAGTTTTCTAGACTCATCTTCTATACAGGAAGAGAGGGAAACATATTTCCCAACTTTCAACCACAACATTCTGGGAGTCTGGTGGTTTCTAGTGGTCATCTGTTTTCCGTCCTCCTTGGCCAACTTTGCTGGTACCCCAGCCTTGCCACGCATACCTCTAATATCTTTTCTGCCCCACCCAGCCAGCTGCTCCTCTGGGCCCTGGTTGAGAAAACTGAACACACACAGTTTCCCATAAACACAGAATCCCAAGTGCAGCAGACAGGGAGGGACGAGGAGGCAGGGGCAGCCCAGGGGCCAGGTCACTGTGAGCTGAGCTCCCTGGCTGCCCGGTGAGTATCACTGATTGACTGTCTGTTGTGTGCTCAGCTCTTTACCAGGAGCACAAAAGAATTGGAAATGGAGGCTTTAACTTTTTAAAGCATTTTGGTGAGTATGTATGTATGTATGTATGTATGTATGTATGTATTTATTTTGAGATAGGGTCTCACTTTATAGTTCATGCTGGCCCTGAACTTACTACATACCCCAGGCTAGCCTCAAACTCACAGCAATCCTCCTGCCTCTGCCTCCTGAATGGGGGGATTACAGTTGTGAGCCACCACACCTGTTTTTAGTGAGTTTTTAAAAGAACTCTGAGTTATTTTATTTTATTTTATTTTTCTGGTTACTCCAAAGTCAACCAGGCAAACTTAGCACCTAATTCACCCAGCAACATATATGGCTATGATTGGAAATTATGGCAATCTATTATAGTAAAAGTCATATTTCCATCAATCCTCCTCAAGTCCTCCCTCTCATGTCCAACATACCAGTCTCATCATTTTTGTCACTTTCTGAAACAGCTCTGAAAGTCTTCTTTTCTGAGTGTCTTTAGTTGCAGGGTTGTGGCTTCCTCGATGTCCTGAATGGATTCCAAACATTAACTTTCTTTGATCATTTTGATTTAGGGGAAGAGCCAGAAGTCACAGACTCAGTGAATAAGGTGGGCAAGAACATACTGTAATTGTTTTTTCGAGCTGCTTTTCTGTTGCATGGCATTCAGTGACAATAACAGTCACTGGGGTTTTGTTTTGTTTGTGTTTTTTTTTTTTTTTTTTTCAGTACCAGGGATTGAACTTGGGCCCTTGTGCTCTCAAGGTAGGTGCGATACCACTGGAGCCAAATCCACAGCCCAGTCTTTGATGTTTTGATCACGCTTTATAAAGACACTCCTGAAAGAAGCTTCTAGAACTGTTTCCCCAAGCACAATGGGGGCAGCATGTTCAACAGGAGGGGGAATATTTCAAGGGGGTTGATGGCCATGTATCTTTCACTAGAATAAATTTTAAAACTTTACACATTCACTGTATATTCTAATCACACCTTGTGCATCTTCCTTTTTGGAATTCAGAGTCTCACCATGCTAGGCAAGTGCTCCCTCACTGCGTCATGACCCCGCCTGACATGGACCTTCATTCATTTCTCACTTTTCCCACCTAAATGAATAATTATAAGCTACTATTGGTTCCCAGAGGAAAGAGTTTCAAAATTGTCAATATTTGGATCTTGTGAGCTGTCTCTCAGCACATTTCCTCAAATACTATGCGCCACTGCCACAGCTCGGCTCCCTTTAATTAAATGCCTGTCTGCCCCTGTGGCAGCTGGAAAAAATACTCACAGTAGTTCCATCTCTTCTTGTCAATAAAGGACCCTGTATTCCCACTTCATTAAAAAAAAATTCTAGTAACCTAATGTAACATAAATTTTAGCATTCTGACCATTGAAAATGTATCGCTCTGTGGCATTAGTACATTCTCAGTGCTCCAGAACTTTTTCACCTGGCAAACTGAAACAGTCCACATGTAACACTGACTTTCTCTTTTCCCCTCTTCCTCCCACACTGGCAGCCGCTATTCTACTTCTGTCTCTAGGAACCTGATTGATCTGTCACGTATATGAGTGAAATCATACATTTATATGTCTGTATTTCTTTGTTTGTTTTGGGGTTTTTTGCAGTACCTGGGATTAAACTCAGACCCTTGTGATTCCAATGTAAGCTTGGAAATAAGCTTGGCTTATTTCACTTGGTGTGATGCCCTCTCGTGTATCCGTTTTATACAGTATGGGAGAATTCCCACCCCTTTTGCATTCTCTCCCCTTTTTTGGTAGTACTGAGAATTGAAACCGGTGCTTTCTTCACACTGAACTACATTCCCATCCCATTTTTTTTTTATTTTAAGACATTGTCTTGCTGAGTTGCAATATATCCCAGGGTGGACCCAAACTACTGATTTTCCTGCTTCAGCATCATAGAGTGCTGGGACGGCTGGTCTGTGCCTGTAATTTCCTTTCTTGTCAAGGTAGGATGATAGTACTCTATTGGATGGATGCACACATCATACCTTGTTTATTCATGCGTTTGTCCATTGGCTCTTGGGTTGGTCTTGTGGATAATTCTGCTGTGAGTACTTGTGTGCAAATACCTGTTTGAGTCCCCATGTGCAAATCTTTGAAGCACACAGCCAGAACTAGGATTGCTGATTCATACTGCATTTCTGTTCTGTTGTTTGAAGAATCACCATTTCCAGTGGCTGCCCCATTTTACATTCCCATCACTGATGCACAAGCCTTCCAGTTTTCCTATATCCTCACCAATTCTTGTTGTTTTGTTTATTATGGGTTTTTAAAAATAACTATCCTGATGGCTATGAAGTGCTATCCTGTGGTGCTTTTGATTTTCATTTACCTAGTGATTGGTGACATTGCACATCTTTTTGTGTGTTTATTGGCCATCTGTACACAGTCTTTGAAAAAATGTTTAGTCAAGTTCCACACTCTGTGAGTCTGGGCTAGCCAGTTAGAGTGATCAACTATCCTGATTTGTCCATGAGTTACTTGGTTTTTGCACTGAAAGTCCCACACTATGGGAAGCCCTTTAATTCGGGGCAAATGGGACAGTAGATCACCACAGCTGGCCTTGTGCCTTGCTCAGATGACCAGAATGCATTGGAAGTGATGAGGTCCAGGTTCTAAGCCCAGCCTCCAGGGGGCTATGCAGCTGCCTGTTTTGCTGCTCTTGGAAGTTTGCAGCCACCTGCACAAACCCACGTGGGGCTGAAGGTTGATGAGACACATGACCCAGTCAACCCCTAACACTTGCTGATAGCCTGCCAGCTGCCAGATGTGTGCCGGCTCCTCTTCAGTTGCCAGCTGAACTGCCAGCTGACTACAGACACATGAAAGCCAGCAGAGCTCAGCCAAACTAGCCCAGACCAGAGGAACATCCCAGCCAGCCCACAACATGGGAAGCTAGATAGGCAGCTCTTGCTTTGAGGAATGTTTTGGGGATGACTGGTTTTGGTGAAGACTAAGTCATGTAGCTCCATATCAAACATGCTAAGGCCCTCATTCCTGTAAAATCTTTGCTGTAGATGGAACACTCCCATCCCTGCAGTGTCCCCATAGTGGCTCTGTTCAACAATTCTTAGTGGAAAGAGCTTTACTTGCTCTTTTCTTACAGCCTGAAGCAGCCAAGAGGCCATCTATCTACTTTCTGCCAGAAGTAGACAAAAGCTTTCCTTTTATCCAAGCCTTCTATGCTTTCCCCATCACCCACTTTACATTGCACAAAGCCAGACGTGCTTGTTAGATTTAAAGACCAAAGCAGTACCTCTCAGTCAGGCACTGGCTTACACATTCTAGTTTCCTCTTCCTGGTTTTCTCTCCTTGATCCTACATACCTGGAGAATGTTGGACTTGCTTCACATGCTTTTTCTCCAGTTGGTTGAACTTGGGGACAGCAGGCTGTCCCTAAGAACTGGTGATACTGGAGGCTGATCACTGTGACCCCTGTATTTTGTTCCAGAGCTGTTGAGAGTCTCTTGTTCTGGAAACTCAAGGTCAAGACTCTGAGAGCTTACTTTTAAAGATCTGCTTTTTGCTGGGAATTCCTGGCTGTCCGGGAAACATGGAGCTGTTATTGTCTGGTGCCGGAGGTCCCAACCATTCATAATGTCTATTTTTCTTCTTATCTGCACCCTTCTCCCTGGCCTTGCAGTCCTAGGGATGGTACCTGGGGCCTCACACATGGAGACAAGTTCTCTGTCATAGAGCCACACCCAGCCCTCTGCTCAGCCCTTGGCAGACTCTTGCTCCTGCAGCTGGTTACACTGAGTCCCTGACTTCCAGAGAATTGGTTGGCAGAGCTGCTGACCACGTCAGGGTTCTTTCCCAGTAGGAATAGATAGAAATAGACCCACAGAAAGATCAAAATTTTAGGGCTGGAGATTTAGCTAAGTGGTTCTGGCACTTGCCTAGCAGGTGCAAGGTGCTAAATTCAATCCCTGGTAATCACAAAACACAATGCCAGGTGTGGTGACTCAGGAACCCCAGCAATAAGTACTACATACAACAATGTAGGGGTGGTGACTCACGCTTATAATCCCAGCACTTGGGAGGCAGAGGCAGGGAGATTGCGATGAGTTTGAAGCTGAGTTCAGGAACAACTTGAACTACAAAGCGAGACCCTATCTCAAAAAAAAAATAAATAAAATAAAATCAAAATTTTAAGGATATTAGAAATCAAATGGACCAAAGCTATCATTTTACAGATAGGGAAATAGAGGCCCAGAAGTCTTTTTTTTTTTTTTTTTTTGAGACAAGGTCTCGCTTTGTAGTTCAGGCTGGCCCTGAGCTCAGCCTCAAACTCACATTACAGCAATCCTCCTGCCTCTGCCTCCCGAGTGCTGGGATTACAGGTGTGAGCCACCACGCCCAGCACTGTGGTATGTGGTACTGGTTGCTGCTGGGCGTGAGTCTCCACACCCAGTATGTGGTTGCCAGGGAATCGAACCCTGGCCCTTGCACTTGCAAGACAGGCGCTGGAACCACTGAGCTAACTCCCCGGCCCCAGAAGTCTTGTTTAAAGTCTGGAAGTGACCTGGCCATGTTGCTAGTTTGGTGCCTGGTCAGCTTTTCACAGCAGTGGTCTCCGGATACTTTCCAAAGACAATGGGCTTTGGTTGGCTTTTGAAAAATAGGTTAGGAAAAGTGAAAGAAGAAGGATTTTCTGTAGCTCAGTCTGGCCTGAAGAAGTGGAGCGTGGGGCAGTGCCGCCAAGGGCGAGGTTTCGAGAAGCTTCCTCCTTCAACAAAGAACATCTATGGAGAAGAAACTAAACATGGAAGAGCAACCAGGCCCCCTAGGCCAGCCAGCACAGGAACAACTACCACAAGCACACCCTATCCTCTCCCCATTTTCACTGTATTTTGCAAATATATGATGAACATAAGCATTCCAACATCTTGAGGAATCTATACAACTGTTTAGAGAAAAAATCCGTCATATGTTAAATGCCTACCTTTCTGTTTGCTTTCTTTTTTTTTTTTTTTTTTTTAGGTTTTTTTGAGACAGGGTCTCGCTTTTGTGGTTCAGGCTGGCCCTGAGCTCAGCCTCAAATCACAGCAATCCTCCTGCCTCTGCCTCCCAAGTGCTGGGATTACAGGCGTGAGCCACCACGCCCGGCACTGTGGTATGTGGTGCTGGTTGCATGCTGAGCGTGAGTCTCCTCGCCCAGTATTGTTATGTGGTTACCGGGGAATCGAACCCGGGCCCTTGCGCTTGCAAGACAGGCGCCGGAACCACTGAGCTAACTCCCCGGCCCTCTGTTTGCTTTCTTTTGATGCTTGTCAAGTTCACATCTCATGATCAATGTAAACATATACTTTCCCATTCATTTTTCTTTAACACTGGCAGATGCCCAGACTGTTTTGTGTCAACAGTCTTCATGTTGGTCCATTTTAACTGGAATACTGTGAGCATGCTATAATTTACTCTCCAGCTGAATATTGATTGGCTACTTGCCTTATTTTTAACTCATTAATATTAATAATACCCATATGGTTATTTTTGTACCAATGATTCTTTTATCCCCGTGGGTTTTTGTATTCAAGGTGTGCTTCCCTAGACAAAATGATCTGATCACAGCTAGGTCTCAGTTCCTGCTCTTGCTGGATTACTCTCCAGAAAGATGCAATCAATTTATAGGGCTCCTAACTCCATTTAAGTGGCCATTTCCCCTGGCACAGAAATGTGCTGTCATTGAGTTTTATCATCTATATTCATTTTGCTCTGTCAAGCTGAGTGAGCTCAGAAGCATAGGAAATGAACCAGGGGAAAGGATTAGCAAGATGAGGGCAGGAGGCAGAACCCGGCACAAGCAAAGACAAACACTCCAAATAGAGTTAACGAGGTTCATTTATACTGTAATTGCCACCTCTCCAGGGTATGTGGTGGACAGTCCTGGGTTGAAAGTTCATAAGTGGGGTAGATGCCATTTAATAAATGTGAAACAGAGCCTATATCTATTTCTTGCTTTGTGTTTCTTCCCCTCTTGGCCAGGTCATGCATCCTTCTCTGGATAGTTTCCTATTACAGAGTTTTGTGGATTTTCTTTGCTTCTCTATCTAGAGGTATCTTTTTCTTGTTGCCATAATTGAGATGTGATTTGTCTCTCCGGGATTTGTGTGTTGGAAGCCTTGTTCCCGGTGTGGCAGTGTGGAACGCTGTAGAACCTTTAAGAGGTGGGACCTAGGGGCCGGGGAGTTAGCTCAGTGGTTCCGGCGCCTGTCTTGCAAGCGCAAGGGCCTGGGTTTGATTCCCCGGTAACCACATAACAATACTGGGTGTGGAGACTCAGACCCAGCAGCAACCAGTACCACATACCACAGTGCCGGGCGTGGTGGCTCACGCCTGTAATCCCAGCACTCGGGAGGCAGAGGCAGGAGGATTGTGATGTGAGTTTGAGGCTGAGCTCGGGGCCAGCCTGCACCACAAAAGCGAGACCCTGTCTCAAAAAACCTAAAAAAAAAAAAAAGAGGTGGGACCTAGCTGAGTATGGTAGTGGATGCTTATAATCCCAGCACTTTTTGAGGATGAGGCAGGAAGATCACAATTTCAAGCCCACTTTGGGCAATTTAGTGACTTTCCAGTATCTTATCTCAAAATTTAAAAATAAATAAATAAATAAAAAGCATATATATATATATATATATATATATATATATATATATATATAATCATTGTGAAGACTCTGGGTACAGTTCCTAGGAATGACCTAAAAGAGGTGGGGCTTGATGGGAAGTCATTGGACTAGATCCTCTCCTTGCTCTGGCTTCTGGCTATGTGATTTTTCTCTTGCACATAGTCATGCTGCTGTGGTGGTGTCTGTCACAAGCTGATTCAGTGAGTGTGGCCTTTGCAAGACCCGGTACTATTTGGACTTCCAGTCTCCACAACTGTGAGCTAAAGAAACTTTTGAAATTTTTTAAAACTTTTTTATAAGTTCCCAGGCTCTGGTACTTCAGTATAGTAATAAAACATGGATGGACAACTGCATCTGCTTTTGTGGGTCCTAAGGCAATCTAAGTCTCCTCTGCTCTAGCTTCTCTTCACCCACTACTCCGGGCCCTAAGAAGGCAGAGCACAGGAGCCCCGATGTGTCATTCTTGAAAAACAGCTCTTCCTGGTGGCGCCTGAGCTGCCTAGGTGCTGACAGCTGAGCTGAGCTCCTCAGTTGCCTGGGAAAAAGTGGCGACTCAGCAGGAACAATGGACCTTGGAGGACACGCCATCCACACATGCGGGTCCATCTCTGCCTCAGCCACCTTTCCTCACCCACTTGTAACTTTTTTCAGAGTGACTTGGTGCAGTCTCATGTCCAGGGCTCCTCTCAGGGTCTGGTAGAACAGATTCAGAGAAGCCGAGACTTCTGGGCCACACAGTCTGCTCTGAAGCTGGCAACTCATGGATTGGAGTCTCTGGGAAAAGATAAGTACAAGAAAGCCCATTTATAGGACATAACTGTTCTTGGAAGCCATCTTTGTCTAAGTGCTGGGGAGACTCAGCCCTCTAGAGGAGGCCATAGATTCTTTAGCCTTAAAGGGACAAGCAGGAGTTTTAAGGAAAAGCGGAGCATTCGAGTGTCCTTAGCAGCCCTAAATGAGGCCATTGTCATCTGCCTGGCTCCAGAGCAGCCCATGTGACCCTCTTTGTTGCCCTTACAATCTGTGGCCTGACCTAGAGCTTGGGGAATAGGGTGAAGGTGACCCAGCTTTTCAAGGAACACTGGATTAGTCAACAGTGTGGCCTCTACCACTATGGTGTCTCCTTTTGTGAAAGTCTCACCTGCTCCTGGACTGGGTCTCAAGGCCTTATTTTATTTTATATTCTGAGATTAGTCACTAAATAGCTCAGACTGATCTTGAACTTGTGATCCTCCCAGATCAGCGGCCCAAAATACTGGGATTCCAGGTGAGTGCCACCATTCCTACCCACACTAGACATCTTAACGCATAGCATAGCCTGCTTCCTTTCCTTCCTGATATCCCTGAAATTGGATCAGGCCTTCCTGTATCCCTCAGAATAAGGACCCAAAGTCCACCAGAATGCTTTCAGCCAAGGCTGTGTCTGTTTAAGACTCAGTGGCTCGTCTCTGAAGTAGCTTGTGGATCTGAATGCTGGCTGTTGCATGTAAAGGTGAGCTACTGGAGACAGGAGGATGGTCAAGCTCTCAGCGTACATCCAGAGAAAAGCGAAGAGGAGATGCAAAGCCCTCCCCTGAAGTGGCCCTCAGGTCCAGAGGGCTGAGACAATTTGGCCACTGAACTTGGCCTTCAGGGCCTCCTTCAGCAGAGCTCTCCAGGTAAATGGTGCTTTCCAGGCCCTTTGGGGCGCAAATCAGGGTGTGACTCCTGCCTCAAAGGGAGCAGATGTTATGGCCCTCCCTGAGTCCGCATGGGAGCTATCAGGAGTGCAAGTGAGGGGGACATTCAGGTTCCACAAACAGCCACAAGGCCGAACAGCTACATGGGGGGTAAACACGGGAACCAACAGCCACATTGCATAGATCTGCTTGGGAAGAAACACCAGCTCTACAGATGAGATAAAAATGCCTCTTCTCGAAGATGATGAATTTAGAAATGAGCACCGTGGAGCAAAAGAAGCCCCGGGAGGATGATAGAGCAGGAGGGGGCAAGAGCAGCCTGGCTCTGCAGCCCCTGAGCCCAGCGCTTTTGACCCAGAGAAAGCCAGCTTCTGAAGTCCAAGTCACTCCAGCTAAACTGACTAAAAGTTACAGAGGACAGGGAAGGGGGGTTGGGGAGCCAGAACGGGCCAGTGCTAGAGAGCAGCTCGACTGAAGCCGGCTTTACTCTTTCCCCCTCGCAGCTGTTGGTGAGGAGAAAACTGGCTGACAGCGTCACCTGTTGCTTTTCAGGGCCCAATCAAAGAGCAGGTTCTGCATCAGAAAGTGGGGCCTCTCCTTGAACTCAGTGTTCAAGGTTTCGGTGATGAGTCACCCACCTCATTCCCCCACCGACTTCTGTCTTTGCTCACAGCTCTGACAAGTCTGAACCCGTCTGCACCTCCAGAGCTGGGGTAGCAATCGTCTTCACACGGCAGATGACTAACCGGCCCGCTCGCAGGTTCCTAATTATCATGAAGGAAAATGCTACATGCCTTCAAACTGAGGTTTCGGGAACAGAGGAGCTGAAGCTGCAGAAGCCATGGAGACAGAAGCAGCACTGAGCTAACCTTTCCACAGGCTTTGGCAATCCTCAGGAACAGGGGCCAAGCCACCAAGGCTCCAGATAGGGTGTCCTCCCCGGCAGGGCTCTATTGTTAATGCCACTCATTACTTCGTCTGATTCAGTTCCCAAGCTCATTAAAAGCTGGGTGCCTTTGGCTGTTTCTCTTGGTCAGATTGGATTCCACTCTGCACAGAACTGTCAAAGCTGTTGAACGGACAGAGCAGTTGAGATACCATCTCTTGGCCTGACTTCTTCCTCAGGTCTGTCTCCAGAGTTTGTGTGTGCATGGCCAGCAATGCAGGTCACTGTGCCCGCTAAGAATGGTGCTTAGACGCTAAGCCCTGGGCCTCTGGCTCAAAGCCAGTGTATCAGGTCCAGCTCACATGAGCTACATTAACTCTAAAAATCAGAGTGGATAGGACAGGGAAAGACAGGTTGGTTGCAGAGAACTACAGCTAGGACAGCCTTTAAAAAAGGACAGTGACGGGCCGGGGAGTTAGCTCAGTGGTTCCGGCGCCTGTCTCGCAAGCGCAAGGACCCGGGTTCGATTCCCCGGTAACCACATAACAATACTGGGTGTGGTGATCCACACCCAGCAGCAACCAGCACCACATACCACAGTGCTGGGCGTGGTGGCTCACACCTGTAATCCCAGCACTCGGGAGGCAGAGGCAGGAGGATTGCTGTGATGTGAGTTTGAGGCTGAGCTCAGGGCCAGCCTGAACCACAAAAGCGAGACCCTGTCTCCAAAAACCTAAAAAAAAAAAAAAAAAAAAGGACAGTGACAATGGGCTTTGTCCTACCTGATATTAAGACACATTATAAAGCTTTTTAATAATGGCAGTCATTTCAAAAACATACAAATATCTCAAGAGAGCAGAACAGGATTCTTGGATATGGTTCTCTGCCTATGCCAGAACATATAGGATGATGTTCTCATAAGTCAGCAGAGCAGTAGAAAAAGGAGATGGGCTCACTGTAGAAAAATAAAAATGAGCCAGACTTGACATGTCACTTTACACTGTGTACAAAAAGAAGGTGCTGAGTGAAGACCCGAGTATGAAAGATTTAATAAAAAGAAAACAACAAAAGAGAGTTCACACCTCTGTGACCCAGAAAGTATGTGTAAAACAACACCCCTGAAGCACAAATCAGAAGGCCAGATTCTTTGAATTTGATTATATCAAAGTTAAATGGTTTCTAATCAATGAAAGACCCCAAAGCAGATTGCCAGCACAATGGGAGCAGAATTTGTGACACCCAAGGCCAATGAGTTTGGTGTGAGCAATAAGCAAGGATCATGAGTATTTATGGCTGTAATGGTGCAAAAAGTGGAGAAGGGAAATAAGTAGCTGTTGCACCGGAGATGAAAGTGCAAACCCCTGGCACGTGGGTAGGCCTCGGCCCATTTTCCTGGGGAGCAGACGGCATGGATCTGACCGCAGCGGCAGCACTGATGGGTGAGGGAAGCTGGAGAGGGCTGCACGAGAATCTGCACTGCACCCTGGACATTCCAGGCCTCCATGAAAGCCATGGGGGACACTGACACTGGGGGTGTCTTCAGAGGTGTCCCGGGCCAGGGACCTGGCTGGAACTTTGCGCTGACCAGTCATTGGGTGAATGCTGTCCCCATGAAAGATTGGGTAGTGCACTTCTTCTGGCTGAGGGCAGGTCCTGGGAGGGTCTCACCTTTACATCACCAGAGACTAATGCTATGGGAACGAGCATGCACGGAGCATCCACCATTGTGGACATGAAAGGAGACTCACACATTTTAAGAACACAAAAGATGCAAAGGAAAACAGTGAGATGTCCCCGTGTTCCTGCATCCTGACAAAGTACCAGAAGAAGGGCGGTACCGGATGCTGATGAGACATGGACCACAGACACTCGTGCACGCTGCTGATGCAGAGATGGGAGACGTCCTGTGGAGACTCTGGTGAGTCTAGCTCAGGATAGCGACTGGAAACTCTGGCACTAGGCACACAGCCCTCGAGATTGGCCTTTTATTCCTTAAGAAACCTTGTACCCAAGCATTTCCTGCACAAGCATTTCCTGCACATTTATTTGTGGTGAGTTAGCAGCTGTCTCCATCACTCAACTAGTGAGCACTGTGCTTTATTACCGTCACTGAGGCAAATGGTTGGATCTTATTAACAGCAGGGGGAAATGATGAAAAGAGGTGAGAAACAGAACTGCAAAGAAATACCATTTGTATGAAAATATGCATCCTACACACCTAAAGAGTAATTGTGAGACAGGAACAGAATTGTGGGATGAGGACACAAAGGAATAAAGAAGTAAATAAATTCCAAAAAAAAAGTGTTTCTTTGGGACCAGTGATGCTAATACCATAGGTCCCTGGGCAGGAGTCCCTTAATTCTCTCCTTCTGATTTAAAATAAGTGGCAGCAATCCCCACCTGAGTGCTGAGAGGTGAGCTCAGATTCGCCCTCTCCTTCATGGCTCCTGAAAGGTCACAGGCTGAGTCACCAAGAAGGGCAGACTCTCCCACCACACACCGCTCCTTGCTGCTCCCTGAGAACACAGAGACATCTACCTCTGATGCTCAGTAGGTGGAAAGGCTGAAGCCTGCACACAGGTTCCCGCCTGCCCTGGCAGATGGCTTTGCCACACAGAAGTGCACTCTCACTGTCTGTACCAGGAACTCGCCTGTCCTTGTTCTGATCAAGTCACCATCCTAACCAAAATGCAATGGGCACAACCTCCAACGCTCCCTTTTGATCAAGACAGGCATGATGGAGAGAAGGGGCAGTGTCTTAGATCCTGCCCACCTGGGACAGGCCCCAAATCACGTGCTGACGTCCCCCTGAAAAAGAGGCTCACTGGCAGACTGGTGCCCTGCTGACCAGCCCTCCATGCTGACAGAGAGAATGGGTGAGGTGCAAACTGTTCTTTTGAAACCCTACATGATCCATGGTCCCAGAAACCTGGAGATCTGGAGAGCCATTCTAATGGTTCTTACCATTATTCTTGCCACGGGTCTTGAGTTCCACTCCCCAAGGTGGCCATTTCAAGCCCTAACTCCTGGCCCTGAAGTCCCCAAGCCCATCTTACAGGCAGTTAGGAGCCAAGACCAGGTTGCCAATCCAAAATACAGGACAGAGATCAAGACCCACCCAAAGAAGCAGAGAAGAGCTGAGTTGGGAGCCCCTGTCGCTCTGAGCCTGGACTCTTGTCCTCCAGGCTGGTGCCAGGCTCAGGGTTCTAAGTTCACATCCCTCTTACTTAGCTAAGTCTTCAAGACATCACCAGTACTTCCCACAAACAAGTCTTCAACTGATAGGGAACCTTGGAAAAACAAGAACTCCAGATGCATGGTAAAAGGCTTTCCCTGGGTACCACATTTCATCATGTTTTCTTTCTAGGCTGAAAATGTGAATCTTTGTGCCTGGTGTAGGATTGTTCCTGGAAATCTCAAAGTGAGATAGAACCTGGAGTTCAAGGCTTTCCGAGTTCAGTGGCACCAGCAGTTGGGCTGGTGCATGTATCAAATGAATCTGTGAAGGTTGACCCTTCTCCTTACCATCCTTTACCTCCTCCCTTGTTGGTGTAGTTGAGGATCGTGCTGGAGCCCAGGGGATCTGGCCACTGTTGCTGGCTGAGACATCTTCTTTATCAAGCAATCCCAAACAAGGCAGTCTGTCACCTGCAGCTCTCTGCCTCCCTGATTGAGTGTGTGGTGTTTAGGATGTTGTTCACAAAATCTGTCTTGGTTGTTCCTGGAGTGATCCTCCCTCCTTTTTTCTTGCCTCAGGGGCTTGAAAAATACTATGGGTTTTAAGTAAGTGTGTGTGTGTGTGTGTGTGTGTGTGTGTGTGTGTGTGTGTGTGTGTGTGTTTACTGGGGACTAAACAGACTTTTGCACTGAGCCACAACCTTGACCTGCCAATTTGTCACATATGTGGATGGCTACACATTTTGGACAAACTTCAGTGTTTTCAAAGATAAAATTCCAGATTTGAAAAGGACCTAAAGACCATTTAATTTGTACAAAACTCTTCTCCAGGCTTCTGTCTCATCATGTACTTTCATTATATCACAACATGGAGCAGCTTTTACTAACAGAAAGTTCTTTGTCTTCCTAGACCGGCTCCTTCGAAGTGTCCTTCTGGGCCTTAGCTCTGCCCTTGGAAGGATCCTCGAACAACTGTGCCCCTCTTCCCATGGCTGCCCTCCACATGTTTGAGGACAACTCACCCTTCCCTCTGGGTGAATCTTCATTCATTTAACAAACATAGAGCCTGTGTTCCATGCCCTGTGTCAGGCATACTGTGTACTCCACAGGGCTGAGAGTGCTGTCTACGCTATCATGTGCGATAACCACAGCACTCAAAGGGCTTTGCATACAGGAGGCTCTTTAACACGTGCTGAGTGAGAGAATAAGATGATGAACACAGTCTGTGTGCCCAACAAACTCCTAGTTTAGTGGGACTGGGTTCCAGGACCATAGGCAATAGAATTTAAGGATGAGACAAGAGTGAGGTAGCAGAAATCTGAAGGCATTGATTACCCTCCTGTTGTGGTTTGTAGTTAGATATCCCCCCAAGCCTCATGAAGGTGAAGAGGGCCTTTTTTTTTTAGAGGTGGCTGAATCAGAAATGTGTGATGCTGGGATTAAGGGTGTGCGATTACCAAACTCTAAATGTGAGTGACGGGTTTGGCACTGGCCTAATCCCTGCAGTCTGAGCAAGATAAAAGGGGCAGAAAGATGCTGTTAAGTCTCTTACTGCTTTTGCTATCTTCTGTCACCATGAACTACTGCCCTTCGGCCATGTGGATCCAGCTGATTGTGGACTAAAACCTCTATAAACTGTGAGCTAAATACATCTTTCCTCTTTTAACTTTGAGTATTGTGTATTTTGTCTCAGTAATGAGAAAAAAAATAACATCCCCCTTCTCCACTGAAGAACAGGGACTGGATCTCTGTCAGCTTCCTACTTCTAGTGCTTGGCCCACCCTGTAGCAAATGAAATGATTAGTTAATGGATGACCAGCTCAATTAATTTATTAATATCCTCACAGGAAAAAAAATTAAGACAATGACTTTCATTGGCTTAAACTATTCTATTTTTTGATGCTAGGTATTGAACTCAGGGCTTCGTGTGAGATAAGAATGTGCTCTACCTTTAATACCACCAGTCTACCCTTTGGCTTAGGCTATTTTTTTTGCCTCAAATTTCACCAGTATAAAAAATTGGCAAGGTGGAAGGGGCCCAAGTGTTTGGAGAAAGGGATTCTAAGGTTTCAGCAGCATCACTGTTTTAGCAAATGCTTAACGAGCCCTCAGTTTATGCTAGGTACACTGCTCATTAGGGCCAGATAAACAAGACACATTCTAGCTGTTGAGGAGCTCGCAGGCCAGCTGAGAAGATGCATATGGAAATGACACCTGTGACAAATGTGCTGACAGTGCACTGAGAGTCCTGGGAAAGGGCCAGGTGGTCAGAAGGCCTCTGGAGGAGATGCCTGAACTGAGCCTGGAGAAACATCCAGAGCGGGAGCCAGAAGCAGCTCGTGCAGAACCCAGCGGGCTGAGAACTTGGCAGTTTGTGGGTGTAGCTGGCCTCCACCTCTGTAGGTTCCAACAATTGCAGATTGAAATATTTAGGAAAGATTTTGCATCTGTATTCGATACTACAAACTTTTTCTTGTCATTATTCTGGGGGCTAAGCATTGTTGAGAAGGTACAATATTTCCGTAGAACTTGTAGGTATTGTAAGTCATCCAGTTAAAGTCCATGGGAAGATGTGTGTAGGGTACACACAAACACTGCACTGCTTGGGTACTACGGGTTTTGGGTTCATGGAAGTCCTGGGACCGTCCCCGAGGAAGAGAGACACTGAGTGGGCAGAGGGAGGGGAGGAGGATGCAGGCCAGATGGGGCCAGAATAGGAAGGGCCTTACTGGACTGCTGAGGAATTTCAACTTTACCCTAAAGGCAGAAGAGAGCCACTGAAAGAATTCAAACATCTCAAAATGACCTGTTTGCAGTCTAGAAGATGCCTGTGTTAGGCAGCTTTGTGTAGAGAGAAACATATATTTTAGCTCGCAGTTTCTGAGGCGTCAGCCGTTATTTGTTGGCTCTGTTGTTTTGGAGCCAACACTCTGGGCTTACTGCTGTGGCAAGGCAGCATGGTAGAGTGGCGCACACTGAAACAAATGCTCACCTGACAGCCAGAAGGCAGAAAGAGGTAGCAGAACGCCTAGGGCCTCAACTTCACCTTCAAAGTCATGCTTAAAACACCCAAGACTGGGCCGGGGGTTTAGCTCAGTGGTTCCGGTGCCCGTCTTGCAAGTGCAAGGGCCCGGGTTTGATTCCCAGTAACCATATACCATACTGGGTGTGGAGACTCAGGTCCAGCAGCAACCAGTACCACACTCCACAGTGCTGGGCATGGGGGCTCATGCCTGTAATCCCAGCACTCGGGAGGTAGAGGCAGGAGGATTGCTGTGATGTGAGTTTGAGGCTGAGCTTAGGGCCAGCCTGAACTACAAAGTAAGACCCTGTCTCAAAAACAAACAAACAAAAAACTACTCAAGACTTCTCTCTGGGCCATGTCTCTTAAAAACACTAAGCCAGAGATCAAACATGTAACATAGGCTTGGGGGACGTTCTAGATCAAACTATAGCAATGACTTTTATAGTTAAGTAGAAAATCGGTTAGAGGAATAAGGATGCTGGGAGAAAGACCAGCTGAGAGACTTTTTTAGAATATAGTTAGAAAGGAAATGGAGGGCAGAGTGACATAGAAGGCATCAAGAGTAGAGGCTGGAGATGTAGTTCAGTAGCGCAGCACCTGCCTGACAAGTGAGGTCCTGAGTTCAGTGCCCGGTGTGGCTATATTGACTCCGAGGACACAGAATTTGGTGAATGGGTAGGTGGAGACATCTTTATCTGAGAAAGAGAACAGAATGCAGAGCAGGCAGGGAATGAAGATAATGAGTTCCATCTGGGCACAGGAGTTAGCGGCGCTGGGAACATCTGGGGTGGGATCTATGAGCAAGTGGATGTGTGGGTCAGGAGCTCAGGAGGAGAACCGGGCTGTCATCCAAACCCAGAAGCACAGAGGTCACAGGCAGAGGGTGGAGCTGGGAGAGTCTGCAAAGCACTCAGGGCGAGCACGTGGGTTTGGGGGAAGAAAGGGCCAACTGAGAGTCTTAACATCTTTTCTGATGATTTTTAAAACATTACAAAGAAATCTCCAAGTGCCTCAGAATTAGTATCAAGAGCAGCTTTTGGTGCAAAGCAGATATGGAACTCATGACAGGAGCCATTGGAGGAAAATCAGCAGCATTGAAGTGGGACCTGATGTTCAGGTGTTTCTTTGTGGGACTTCCTTAATCAAAAGAAGAAAGTGTCTTAGTCACTTTTATTTTTTCTGGATTAAGTATACCACATCCACAACCAAAAGGAAGAGAGATTTATATTGGCTCATGTTGTAGCCCAAAGTCAGCTCGCTCCGAGGCAGGACAGCACGCCTGAAGGAGGAGAGCTGCTCACCTCAGAGCTCATAGGAAACAGAGTTAAGGAAGGAGCCAGAAAGGAAGATACACCCTTCCGGGTCACATTCACAGTGACCTGCTTCTTCTGATCCAACCCCACCGCCTAACAGCAAATCAACTCTAATTTCCTTGTAATCCTCTTCCAAACACACTAGGCTTTGGAGGCCGTTTTAAACAGACATCACAGAAGAAAGCTTCCAAGAAAGTCTTGAGCTTTGTGCTTTTGCTTACTTGAGGTGATGTTTGACGTAACCTGTACCCCCACTGCCCCCTGCACGTTCCCAGGAGCGTCCCCTGGAGCCCACATCCCCATCTCCTGACTGTCTGTCTTCTGCAGACAGATGGCCCTGCTGAATCTTTGTGAGTTTCAAACATCTGAACCACACAATAGCCCAGTCAAGCCAAATGCATGTGTAAAGCTATCTCTTGGCTGTGAGGAATAAAAATCAATATTTTAATAGCTGAATTATTCAAATGCTATGTCCCAGAGGTGACTCATAACCCAAAGAGAACAGCCTCCGTAAGAGAACAGCGAGTGAGGATTTGTGTGAACACGGCTTAGCTCACGATTCCCTGCGCTATCAGTCAAAGGGCTGACGAAAGATGAAGTAACAGAATTGTTCTGACACAGAGTCCCGAGGAGAGCCTAGAGGAGCTGGGCTGCTCCTGCAGAGAAGTCTAGACTGTCACAATAAGAAGAAATGTGCACTAACGAAAGAGCTGTGTCCCCTGGGCTTTCCAAATGCTTGAGTCGTCGCTGTCGTCGTCTTCGTCATCTAGATTTCCTAGAGAGGAATTCTGCAAAATTGGGAGGGCTACGCTGAGTTGGCTTGAGGCAGAGGATGATTCCAATTATTCCCTTTGGGACAAAATTTGAGGGCCAGGGATTTAGCTCAGTGGTTCCAGTGCCTGCCTTGCAAGTGCAAGGGCCTGGGCTCGATCCCCAGTAACCACATACAATGCTGAGTGTGGTGACTCACGCGCACCAGCAATCAGTGCCACATACCACAATGCCAGGCATAGTGGCTCATGCTTATAATCTCAAAAGTTAGGAGGCAGAGGCAGGAGGATTGCTATGAGTTCCAGGCTTGCCTGGGCTAGATAGCGAGCTCAGGGCCAGCCTGAATACAAAACAAGACCCTGTCTCAAAAAAATAAAATTAAATAACAAATAAATAAAATCCGATTTATGTCACATCCTTGGGGAGGCCCTCCTGACTCTCCAGGCTCCCTTAGATGTCCTCATGGCTTTTCTGTGTCTCCTTCACAATACTTGGTGACCCTGTAATTTTTGTTTGCTGTATATTTTTCTTCCAAGGATGAGACTACACAAATGTGGAACTGTCTCTGACTTCCTCCCTGGGGCCTCCTGGAGCCAACATTGTGCTGGGTATAAGGTGTGCCATGGATCCATGTTGACTGACAAGGGGGTGGGTGCCACCAGAAAGCTCAGGGAGTCCCTGGGGAAGGACTGTACAGTGCTCTCCATCCTGGGGCTGGTCTGCTGCTTCCTGGGCAGTGGAGGGGCTGCTATGTGTTGCTGAGAACCGGTGGGCTGTATGCTTTATTCTCAGCCCACCGGTTCTCAGCACGCCTAGAGTCCTGCAGCACACACCTGGACAGGGTCACTGTGGTCTTTCAACATGGGCACTCTGCAGCTCCAAGGTCAGGGGAAAGCTTTTCCCAGTGCAGTGGCCAGCACTAGGGACACAAGTAGAGCTTTGGTTTTCGGTCCTGGTCTCCATGATGCACTCAGTAGTGTGATGGCAGCAGTGGCCTGTGTCTGCCCAGAGTCTGGGCCATGTGACCCCACTGTGTGGTCCTGCACGACTCCCTGCTGCTCCACTTTGATGGCCTCTCACTCTCTCTGTTCTGACATACCACTAGAATTGGCACACAACTCCTTTTTCTTGACACAAAGAACATCTGCTGGGAATCCGATGGAAGCACGGTTCCCATGTGGAGTGGGGGTCCTGGCCTACACTTGACCTGCAGAAATCCCATCCTGGGCACCCTGGCTTTTGCTTGATTGGATTGACAGGGAAACCGGGCCTGGTAGGAGGGGCTGAGCCCTGGGGCTCCGAGTTGCTCAGGTTTCACTGATACACAAAATGAGCCAAGTCAGATTTCCTTGCTGTGTTTTTCCAGAGATGGGGGAGGAGGGAACAGCCATCTCCTGCCAGCAGCCACTGGGAACCCTGTCCCATGTTCCACGGGGCCCCGTGGAGGGACCTTTCTCTCCTGACAGACTGATCTGGGAATGAACCAAATCACAGTTTCTCTCCTGTGTAGTGTTCCCCCATACAACGGCAGTTTCCCGTTTGGACTCTGCAGCTTCTCTCTTTGGCCAGCAGGCAATAGGTTAAATGAATCAACTGACCCGACTTTTCTCTCTGGGCTTCTGGGCAAGAAATTCCTCTTACTTGCTTCAGCTTGTGCCCCTAACAAAGAGCAGTTAAGAAAGGATTAACTTTTCTCTCTGCCTTCTCCCTCCTTTCTCAGAATAGTTCCGCATCTAATTCCAGGACCTTGGCCTCACTTCTGTCCTGATTCTTTATTCATCTCCAGAGAGCTGTGGAAAGTTTCCTGGCTGCTTTGGTCTTCCTTGTTCCCAGCCGGGGTGTGCTGACTGCACCCTCGAGTCTTGGGGTGTCATCTATTTCTCTCAAGCACAAGCCCTGGGCTGGCCTTCCACACATTCCAAATAACAGTCTTACCTCTGAGGTAGTCTTCTCTTCTGTGAAAGAGAGTAGATTGATCAATTTCTACACACATTCTCGTTCTCATTAAAATTTAATGACAAAGGGTGGTAGGAAAAACCAATGCTTTGAGAAGGTCGCTTCTTCTCAAGGAGCCTTCTGGTCCCCTCCGTGATATAAAAGGTTCCTTCTCGTGCTAATGCTAAGTTGTCTGTGGTAGATGGTCTGGCCGTGTCTTGTGAGTGTGACTAGCATGCTGCTGGTCCCAAGATGCCTGGCCACCTTGAATATGACAAGTGAAGACTTGACTTAGGCAGCACGTGACCTTGGGAATGAGAAAGACTTCAAGGTGCCGGGCTCAGCAGCCAGTTGTCCTGGGCTCCAGACTGTTCTGTTTCTATTCCCGAAAGGGGAGCAAGGTGATCTTGCTGTCCCATGCTAAGCAGAGGTCTGAGCTAAAATTACTGGTGCCTGGGACAGGGTTGAGAGGGAGAGGAAGGCTCAAGGCAAACAGACCTCCACTTAGCTTGTTCAGTGGTGCTCTCTGAGGTCTCTGTTCACAGAAAAGTGCCACTTCCTGCAGCCTTGGGGACAGTTCCATGTGAGGCTAACTCTCCAGGCCCCAACACAGCTCGAGCTGGACCCAGAAACAATGACACTTGCTCTCAGTAATTTTATTACCCACCAGCAAGGTGTCAGCAACTTCAGCTTTCCCCCAACCTGGAAAGAAACCTGCTCTCCAGGCAAATGGGAAATATTTGCATGTTTTCAAAAGAGGAGCTGGGTCTGTTTTCTCCAGGAAAGAAAAAGGGTGCTGTAAATGTGGTCATTAGGAGAGGACATCTTTAGCATCTTTTCAAAGCCAAGATGTAAGATTCGCAAGCCGGACCTCTGTGAGGAGGACTATTCGGGGACACGTGGACTTGGCAGACCAGCTCAGGAAAGCAGGCCCGGCCTCAGTGGGCGCCGGATGTCTTTGCTGGAGCTTTGCAGCAGACAGAGCTGCCTTTGGCTCAGCCCGGGTGTGAGTTTGGGAGGCGAGGCACGTGCCAGGGCAGGAAAGCATCTTCTGCCGATTAGGAAATGGCTTGCTACCACTTGTTCGGCCAGGTTTATTTGTCTACATTATTTGTTTTCCAACCTCCAAAGACCTGGTTAATCGAGGTAGCCCTGAAGCAGAAATCTCCCCTTTTGTCCTTTTCCTGTGCAACTGAACTGGTACTTTTTAGGTGTAGCTTTTCCTAGGCTTCATTTGACTGAGTGTGACTATCTCAAGTTTTATACAAATATTACACTAATTGTGGGTATGCAAACAAAGCCTCCACTCATTTGTTCTGGTCAGGTTCAAAGCAGGGATTCCCATGTACAGCTGCACGTCGTGTAACCTCAGAAGTGTTATAAAAATTCCTCTGCCTGAGGCTCACCCTAGAAAATCTATTTTAATTGATTTGGAGTGAGGCCTAGGCATTGATTTTTTTTTTCTTTTTCTTTTTAAAACAACTCCCCATGATTCTAATTGCAGCTAGGATTGAGAACTGTTGTTCTGAGTGATGCCTGAGAAATGTGTTAATTTAGTTGGGGGGGGTCGATGACAGTCAAATGAGATCTTAGTCTGAATTGGCTGGCTCATTCTTTGGCAGCCTTCAGCCTCGTATCTGGGTAGGAACAAAGCCAAGAGTGCTGTGTGGTTATGTAAGGTTCAGAGGATAAGCCACTTCTAAAACCGACTCATTTCTGTGTGTATCTCCTCTAGGGCAATCAAGGGAGATAGTGCGGAAATCCTGGGCGGGAACCACATGTTCTATGAATAGGTAGCCAAAAAATATTTGATAATAATTACTCTGTGGCCAGAATGGACAGGACACCACACACAAAAAATCTCCCATTTAAAACAATCTCCACTTAAAATCCTCTAGCATCTCTGGCGATATGAGGTCTTGCTAACCCCAGCAGCACAGACTTAACACGAGCTTGAATCTCAAGACACCAGCATCATGACTGATGATGATGACTGAGGGTGCAAATCACCAGCTCCTGCTGGAGCTGAATTTCTAGTGCAGTGTGTCTGAAGGCAGGCGAGACGCAGGTAACAGGGCGGACGGGAACAAAGGACATCACTAAATGGGAGAATCTGAGCTCTCAGCAGGATTTTCATGCTTGGAACCTTTGTCTTTTCTTCCCAGGGAAAGACAGGTCCATTACCGCTCCAGCTGCATTAGAGCTTAATTTGTGTTTTTCCAACACTAGGGAGGGGACAATCCTTTCCAAAAGTTAGAGGACAGCTAAGGGAGACTCACTGTCTTAATGGGATATCATTAAGCATATGGTGCCTTAGGGAGAGGAGGAGGGGCGTTAACAGACAGGAGCCAAGGGAGCGGTTGGCTCACTGAAGAGATGGCAGTTAGTTGCCAGGGAAATCGGCCCTTGTGTGGGAATAAAGCGGACATCTGATTGCATTTTTCAAGGGGGTCATCCCAAGAAGAGGTCAGATGACCAAAATCCAGAAATCTTGAGCACCTAGTGGCTGTTTTCCTGGCTGTGTCCCTCTGGAGTGCCTGTCTGTAGGCTGCCAAGAGGCAGGGTCCCCAGCCACAGAGGACTAGAGGCTGCAGTATACAGGGCATCACCTCATCCCACCTTTCCTAGAAGCTGACATTTCAGGCCTGCTAATGCTCCAGAAACAAGTTAACTCACAACCTGCAGGGAAGACTGGCTGAGGCAGGTGCTTCACATTTTGCAAGGAACTCACTTTACAGAAAGACCCAGAAGATTGACTTTCACCACCCTCAGGCCCTGCAGGGCCTCCTGGGAGACAAGGATTCCTCAGGCCTTCGAGGTTCCTAAAAGAGACATAAGTACAGGCACAAGTGCTGAGTCCAACCAGCAGCTCAGTCTGTTGTCCCTTTTCAAGGTCTGTGTCTTCAGCGGGATGAGGAGGGTTTTGGTGCCAGTTGTTAGACTGTTAGGACACCACATACATTTCATTGTCAGCAGAAGGCACTGTGTTAGTGTAGAAGGAGGCTGGGCTTTACAAAACTAATTCCTGAGCCAACTGTGGTGGTGTACTCTGGGAGGCTGAAGCAGGAGGATTACAAGTCTGAGTCCGGCCTGGGCAACCTAATGACTTAGCACAACCCAATGTCAAAATAAAACTAGAAGGCTGAGGATGTAGTTCAGGTCCCAGCCAGGGTCCCAGAGCCTTCTGGGTTTGATTCTCATTACCAAACAAACTCTAAACAAAGCAACAAAAAAATGAATTCTAGGTGGGGGAGGATAGTCCTGTTTCTCATGGTCCTTGTCTGATGGTCAGGGATTAAGTACAGATATGTTTTTCTCAATGTACCCATGTCATGCTCATTTTGCATCCCTCTCAATAGAAAGCTTGAGAGGCCAGCGTCTACTAGATACCCTTGATTTCTTTGGATTCCGTCCATTGTCTCCACTAAGTACTGAAAGCTAAAGGATAGGGCTAGACTAATCAGGAAACAGGAAGAGCCAAGTGACAGTGAGGTATAAGAGAAAGGTCTAAAGGATTAAACCATCCATAGCGAGTTAAACTCCCTGCCCGGTCTTCATACCATATTCCATCCAGCCCCTGACCACCAAAGCAGGAAGTGCAGTGGACAGCTCTTGGCTCCAGGCCTGAGGACTCCTGATGACTCAGGAGAAGCAGGGGAGGCTGGTACATGCCTGCAGTGCCAGCACTCTGGAAGGCTGGCAAAAGGGTGGTGAGATTGAGCCCAGTCTCAGTGACTTAGTGAAACTTCCTCTCAAAATAAAAAATAAAAAGGGCTGGGGATGGAGCTCAGTGCAAAGTCCTGGGGTTCAACCTTCAGTTGCACAAAAAAAGTCAGGAAAGTGGTCTTTTGTCTAATTGAAGATGTGGCCGGGACCATTCCTCTCTTTTTCTGGGCCTCAGTTTCCCCTTCTTAGGATGAAAAAAAAAGTAGAATAGGTGACCTATAGAGAGCCTTACAATGCTAATGTTTTGTGGGTTTATGCCTTTGACTCTGTAATTTCTTTCTTTTTTTTTTTTTGGTTTTTTGAGACAGGGTCTCGCTTTGTGGTTCAGGCTGGCCCTGAGCTCAGCCTCAAACTCACATCACAGAAATCCTCCTGCCTCTGCCTCCCAAGGGCTGGGATTACAGGTGTGAGCCACCACACCCCGCACTGTGGTATGTGATACTGGTTGCTGCTAGGCATGAGTCTCCATGCGCAGTGTGGTATGCGGTTACCGGGGATCGAACCTGGGTCCTTGCGCTTGCAAGACAGGCGCTGGAACCACTGAGCTAACTCCCCAGCCCTTCGACTCTGTAATTTCAAAGCACAAGAGAAAAGGAAAACGCCCCATGGTTTGGGGAGCAGATGACATAGCACAGAGGGCAATAGGCCCTGAACTTACCCACCAGCCTTCAGCCCTGAAGAATTTAAGTGAGTTTCAGTTTAAAAACACTTAGCATCTCAAATGCCAGACCACAGCTGCACAAAATAGGAAAATCTTGTTAGGAAATGACCACAGCCCCCTCGAGCTATGGAAAACATTGCCTCAGACTAAAAGGACTTTTTCCAGTGGAAACAAAACTCAGCAGTATTTTGTCTGCTAGTGCTGTCGGCCCAGGTGTCTCTACCAAATCCTGCCTAATCAGGTCCTTGGCTTTGGGCAGTTCTTTTCCACCCTACATAGGTCTTGATGATGAATGCAGGTTGTTCTTCTCTGGCTCAGCTGCCCCAGAAATCAGAGAGGAGAGTCATTTCCAGATTCATACTTGGAATGCCTGACGGTGAAACGCTTCCCCCAGAGGCAAAATTGCAAACCCTTTTACTGCAGTGAGTCCTAGAGTTCATCTTGTGATTCCAATTTAATCCCCTGTCTGTGGAAGAAGATAATGTCCCAGGTAAGAAAGGTTCTTGCTCAAGGTTATAAGAAAGGCCAAGTGGAGGGGTTGCCAGTGGCCACTTCTGGGTTCCTTCCATTTCAAAACTGCCACAGAAGAAATTTTCTGTTACCTTCTCAAGCAAGTGTTTCTATACCAACCAACAAACCAACCAATAAATGAGCCAACAGCTAACCAACAAGCAAAACAGCAACCAACAAATGAATCAACCAACAAATGAATCAACCAACCAATCAACAAGCTCACCAACCCACTGACACTTCATAGAATCCTAGCGCTGTGCATTCATTGTCTGCTACTATTAGTGTTCCACTTATTCTTTGAAAAATTCTGTAGTTACTTAGAAACAACTGCATAATATTCAAATGGGATCAGATAAGATGTCTGGTCAGGTCAGATCTCAGTTCTAGGGCCTCATGGCCTGGGTGTGAGAAGCTCCGCACTCTGTAAGGAGCAGTCTTATGCACTGGGGAGGTCTCAGCCAGTCCTAGCACATCCGCTCTATCAACCTCTACCATGTGTTCCTGAGGATCCAAGGCTGGCCCAAGTGCTGCCTTTGCCTGGACTCACTCACTCAGCATGGGAACAGTCTCTTTCCTTTTGGCCACAGCAAACAAGGACAGAACAATGTGGTGTTTTGTTTTGTTTTGTTTTGTTTTTGAGACAGAATCTCACTATGTAGTCCAAGATGGCTTCAAATTGATTGTCCTGCTTCAACTTCCTGCATGCTGGGGGTTACAGGTGTGTACCACCACTCCTATCTTTAGCTGTACTGGTGTAGTTTCCCTGATAGCCTCATTTGATCTAAAACATTTCTATTTCATGGTCATTTTGACTTTGGGGAAGAGCCAGAAGTCACATGATGTCAGACCTGGTGAATAAGGTGGACGAGGACCCACTGTAATGTTTTCTGTGGGATAGCGCTTGGCAACAGCAGTAACTGTATTTGATCACACCTTGTAGAGACAGGAAGTGGCAAGAAAATGGGATGATGGGCCGGGGAGTTAGCTCAGTGGTTCAGGCGCCTGTCTTGCAAGCGCAAGGGCCCGGGTTCGAATCCCCGGTAACCACATAACAATACTGGGTGTGGAGACCCACACCCAGCAGCAACCAGTACCACATACCACAGTGCCGGGCGTGGTGGCTCACACCTGTCATCCCAGCACTCAGGAGGCAGAGGTAGGAGGATTGTGATGTGAGTTTGAGGCTGAGTTCAGGGCCAGCCTAAACCACAAAAGGGAGACCCTGTCTCAAAAAACCTAAAAAAAAAAAATGAGATGATTGTGTTTTAAGAGAGACAGAATTTTTTCAGGTGGATTCATGACAGTGTGTGTTTCACTGTGATATATTTTTAAAATTTAAACATTCACTATATATTCTGATCTCCCTTGTGTGCATCTCTCCTAGAGAACTCTGATCTGGTGAATCCACGGTCAGCATTCGGTGTGTTTCCTCCATCTTCTATGTGCACATATTTAAGGAGTCAGCTCCTAGTTAAAAGGGTATGTGCAGCTGGGCAAGCTGGTCCACACCTGCAATCTCAACTACTGAGGAGGCTGAGACAGGAGGATTATGAGTTCGAAGCCAGCCTGGGCAGCTTAGTGAGATTCTATCTCAAAAAGGATGAAAGTGTAGCTCAGTGCTAGGGTGCTTGCTTAGTATGAACAGGCCCTGGTTCATTCCCTAGCAAAGGCAAACCCAGGTAACTATGGCTGTTCAGGCCCAGCCAAAGCAATGACAAAGGTCAGGCTAGGGGCCATGTGGAATGCTGCCTCCCGATCCCAGGCTTGTGCTTTCTGACTCTTTGTCCAGCCTCTCCACTTCTACCCACCCAGCATCCCGTGGAAGCATTGAGATGCCCTCTTCTGTGCTGACTCAATGGGCTCTCCAGGATGCTTGGCTGCAGAGGGCAACAAAACTAGAATGCCCATGTATTCTCTAGTTCAGCCTTTCCCTGATTCCCTGGCATATCCATGGGATACGGCAAGCATATCGGAGAGCAGTAAGCAGTCTGGGGCAGGGACTATTTGCCTCCTGATAAAGAGCAGACCATCTAGCCTGGAAACAGATGAGCATAGCACCTGTGAGGACACTCGCCTTGCACTTGACAAGGCCTGAACATGCAGGTCCTCAGGTCTGACCAGGGGCAAGACCAAGGGCAAGCAAACCCTCGATGTGGGAGGAGGAAGTCCTTCCAGCTCTGTGCCTGGCACACATTGGACACCTGGCTCAGTATGCCCAAGCGGTTCTTGCTGTCTTCTGTCACCGACACCCACATGCATCCTGTTGTATCTCTGCTCCTTCGTCCCTTCCTTCCTGTGTTCAATTGTCCAATAAGCCTTTTCAGAGCCCCTTGCTCTGTGCTGAGCATAGATGAAGACACACGTCATCAGGGTTTTCACCATAGTCTGGTGCAGGAGCAAAGCACTGAGCACTTGTCCAGGTCTCCAGGGGAAATGAAGGGCTGTGACAGGGAAGAGCTAAGTCTGCCGGTGTGAGCATGGAGAGTCAAGGAAACCGTCTGACAGGCACAGGCCTAAGGAAAGGAGCAGGGCCTGAGGAGGAGAAATGGAAGGAAATTTATTCCCAAGCCTAGCAGGTGGGAACTCAGAAAATATTTCCATTTCCTAGTAAGAGAGGGATAGTGCAGGAGTGTACACAGCTCGGTAGTAGAACACTTGTCCAGCATATACAAGGCCCTGGTTCTATCCCTGGCCCTAAAAATTCGAGGAAGAGAGAAAGAAAAGAAGGATTGCTGTCTTGGATTTCCTGAGGCAGATGGAGTTGAGCCTTAGGATTTCCATGGATTAAGAGGGACACTCTGGGTTCCCAGAGGTTGCCCAGCTCCTCTGGGCTTCACACTGGACAGTGGCTACAGAGCCTGCGCCGGAGGAATTACTGGTGTCAGAAAGCTGAGGAAAGATGCCTGGAGAGGGATCTCCAGGATCCAGGCCAGCGTGATCAAGAAACTGCCAAGGGCAGAGAGCTCCGGGCCTTTCAAATGTCGCTGGGTGTGAATGTAAGGAGCTGGTCCCGGGAGCCTGGAGCTGTGGCTTGTGTCCCCTGGGCAGCCTCTGGAGCCTTGGCTTTGTCTCCCAAGCTTGGGAGGTGAGCTCTTCTGGAATGGAGCTGGGTGCGCCCCCTACTTCCAACTCCTCCTCAGCTACGATCCATCTCCCCAAATCCAGCAGAGGACCTTCTTTTGTGGCAGAATCCACAGGGCTCTGGGGTCTACTTCTGAGAAACTCAGGGGAGTCTGGGCACAACAGAAACTACAGCCTCTACAAAGGGCTCCACTTTCCAGCTTTCTTTCCTATGCTGTCTCCACAGGACTGAATGCTCTGGCCTTTCTGCTGCTAGCCATGGCTGGCCCATTGAGAGGTGCCATCTGGGACCTTCTTCCAGCCATAAGTCACACTGACTCAACTTCAGCAGAGGGTAGAATCACAGTGGCCCGGATGTGACCCGTAAGAGAGTGGAAATGATGCCCCACTTGCAAGCAACCCAGACTGCACTGGACCAGGCATGAGATGCTGAAATGAAGCTAAAGATACAGAAAGAGGCTCTCTGAAAAGCCAGAACAGTGCAGAGGGTGTGGCTCAGTGGCAGAGCGCCTGCCTGGCACACACAAGGCCCCAGGTTTGATCCCTGTGGCTGAAGGAAAGAGAAAAAAGAGGCAAACCAGTAGCCAGAACGTGAGAGGTCTGATGAACCTGCCAAGGGCCTCTCTGTGCACCTCAGCCAGAGGTCATCTGGACCCATTCCTGAGACTCAGTATTCACTGTCTGGAAGCCTCAGCTGTGTATGCTCAACTTCCCTGAGCTTCTGACTCTCCTCCTCTGAGGTCTGGGCTCACAGACATCTGGGTGCTGAGTACTTAAATATACATGCTGCACCCAGAGTTTACTTGGGAAGCTGGGCACTATGGGGCAGAGGCAGCCAAAGAATCTTTGGGCCTCGGTGGTGAGCATGAGAAGAAGATGAAACTGTGTGTGTTTAGCTGTGGATGGGAGAGATAGGGACTCAGTAATGAAAAATCTTAAATTGTATTTGTCTGTTTTTTAAAAAATTGAGACAGGTTCAGGCTGGCCTCAGACTCAAGTGATCCTCCTGCCTCAGCTTCTGAAGTGCTGGGATTAGAGGCAAGTACCACCATGGTTGGCCACCATCTGTCACTCTTAACCACAGCTCGAGTCTGCTGAGTTTGAAGGGACCCTGTAGTTCTTAGGTTGCTATTCACACTCCTGACTCTGGGCCTTTCCTGCAGATGTCAGGGCCTTGTGTAGGACCAATGGCAGGTTTTAATTTCGGGCTCTCCCCATCTTAGCTGTCCACCAGATACTTGTTGCCCCCTCCCAGGGGTCGACAATGCATGTGTAATTCTATAAGGCTAGACCTGCAGCAGATCTGTCCTGCGAGGCTCGGCTTTGGCCAGTGGAACAGTTGACTCCATGTTGGTCGGTACCAAAGGTACCGGAGGAGCCGGGCCAGAGAGCCATTTACAAAGGTGCTCATGAAGAGAAGAGATGATTCCACTGGGCTGAGGACACACCTGGGCAGCGGCTTGGGTGTTGGGAGTGTAGGCAATTCACCAGCTTCCCTGGGCTGTGGCTTCTGCCCCCTGGCTGATACACAGAGACATAGGACTGCCCCTGGAAAGGACACACTGATGTGTGGGTCCCCAAGGGGTTGTGGTCAGGGCTGCTCACAGTCCCGCTGCCCAAGAGATGGGTACCCAATGAGCAGGAACAGGCTACGGCCAGATGCTCAATGACCGGACTCAAAGGGAAACGATGTGTCATCATAAACTGTCTTCTCCTTTCCACAGGTCCTGGTGTGGGAGGGGACAGAGGCATTCACAGAAACCTCAGCCCCAGACAGCACCCCACCAAACGAGCCTAAGAGGCAGCTGAACACATGGAGCTCACTGGAAGCCAGCCACCCACTCCAGCATCTGTTCATACCCAGGTGAAAGTGTCAGACTGGGATTCTGTTTCTCTGATGTTTTAATAGCCTGAAATAAAAATCCAACAATGACAGACAAACAAGGCTTTGTTCCGTCGATCAATGGGCGGAGGCAGTGGGGAATAAAAACGCATTTTAGACCCACATAACTCAATAGATTTTAGTGCAATTACCAGGCCAGCGAGTATCCTATTACACAGACTGAAACAAACTGGATTCTAGCTTACTGCTAACACAGGGATCAACTTCATGATTTGGAGCTGCTATTTTCTCTTTTTACTTTCTTTCTTTCCTTCTCTCTCTCTCTCTTTCCTTCCTTCCTTCCTTCTTTCTTTTCTTTTCCTTTCTTTCTTTCTTTCCTTCTTTCTTTCTTTCTTTCTTTCATGAAAATCCTTTGTGTCCAGTCTCTCTAAACTTTTAGAGTAATCTAATTGTTTTGAAGTCATTTGGTTTCTGTGGGGACACATGAAGGGCACTTCTAAACCCATAATCCTGGGCCATTAAAAGGATCTGTGGCCACTGATCAAAGGTGAACTGCCCATTTATGACCTCTTTTTCAAGGTCCTTTCTAGCTCTCTGACAGTTTTATAAAAAGTTTTCCTCTTATCCCAACCCAGATCAAAGACTTGGATGCCTGAGGTCTCCCTACCCCCTCCTGGCACGGAAGGAAGGGATTACCCCCTCCTGGAATTAACCTCAGTGAACTGGGGGGCAGGGGTGAGACCCGGGGCCCTTCTTGAGCAAGACAAAGGTGGGATAAATTCAGGGCATCCTTTCCCTACTCTGGCAGCAAAGCCTTCCCCCATTCAGAGAGCAATTTTCTGATCTTTGGGGCACAGTTTGGTTAATGTCTATAAGCTGCTAGAATCATGTTTATTTTCTTAGCAGTGAGCTCCTCTTCTTCCCCACCCACAACAGCACAAGCAACAGTCTCACTGTTTAGAGCATCGCTGACTCCTCAGCCCCAAGTCTGGCACCTCAGTGCTTGAGAGGGGGAGCAGAAGAGCTAGTGGGCGATGCATAGTTCATGATCTTGCTGTTTTCAGCACCACCCCTCTCCCTTCCGGGGTGCTCTAGGATCTATGTTAGGTCAGTTCCCTGGGAAACTGAGGGCTGGTATTGCCCTCGTTCCCAGGTACTCTGTTCTGTAAAAAACACTAACTGAGAAACAGTTAGTGACAGGTTGGAGAAGGAGCCTAGGAAGTCCCATTGCTGTGGGAGTCACAGGGCTGCTTCTCCTAACCCACTCAGCCCTGACCCACAGACCTCTTGCCTAGCCTGGGTGTCCACAGAGGTGGGATACAGATCGTGGGGTCTTCTTGTTTCAAGGGACTTGGAGGATGATCTAAGACCTCTCCAAGGGATATAAGAATCTTGGAGAGAAGCAGAACAAGCCCTGTCCACCTAGAGTCAGCTGCCTACGCCACACCCTGTCTCAGAACGGCCTCTGCCACCCCAAGGTGCTGTTGGGGGATGCCCCATGACAGAGTCATTGCTGAAGTTCTGGGTACAATGCTTACATGTCAAAAGCTTAAATGAAAACAGCTCAACTTTTGGCAGCTTTTCCACTATTCTGATAAGAATAAAATATGTGTACATGTATGACTTTTATGACCTCAGTGATTCTGTGTACCACATAAATGCTCTTATATTGCTTTTAAAGTTGTCATTACATGTCAAACACAGTACCACACACCTATAATCACAGCTACCTGGGAAGCTGAGACAAGGATGACAAGTTCAAGCCCAGCCCAGGCAACTTAGTGAGATCCAATTTCAAAATAAAAATGTTTCAGGAGCTAGAAGTATAGTTCATCTTGAAGGCTCTGGGCTCAATTCCTAGTACTACAAAAAGCAAAACAAAACAACCAAAACTGGCATATACAATATGATAAAGAAAGTTATAATTCATATTACAATTTAGATTTTTTTCCTTTAATTAGTAAAACACAAAATGATAAAAAGAAAATACCATGAGGAGTCAAGAGAGAAGGATGGGAAGACAAAGGGGAAATCCTTCCTGTTTAATCCCTATACTAGCACTTTTTGTCGTGCACTTTGGACTTTGCACTGGACTGACCTAGTGTAGCTGCCCCTTCTTGCTTGTCCAGGGTTCAAATAAGGCTCTTCTGAGAATGGTGTGCAGATAACCATACCCAGGCCACTGGGCCAGCACAGAGCCGCCCAGGGCATGAGACACCATCAGTCTACGGCCCACAGTGGTGGAGAAGGATGAGCAGTGGGCTGAAGTCACCTTGCTTTCTCTATGTCACATAAGGGAAATTTCACAAAGCTCTATTTGTAACAAGGGTTTCCTTCTGCAGTATGCACTGTATTCACTGGACAACTAACTGCTATTTTAACAGGTTGCATTATGGGTTTGGAAGTAGCATGTGCTTCTTCCTTACCTGTTCTTCTTTTCTCAGTTAAAAGTATCTTTATGATTATTTATCTTTGGCTTCCTCCACCCTTAATATGTCAAGCTTGTGTGTGTATGTGTGTGTGTATGTGTGTGTGTGTGTGGGGGTGTGTGTGTGTCCATGTGCACGCACTCTTGGCATCCTAGGGCACCCTTAAAACTCTGACATTTTCCTATGAACCTTCTGGGTTCTGTACCCCTCCTGCCACCTTTGTATATTTTGTTTCTTCTTAAATGCTGCCCTCATCAGCAGAAACGCTGCTTCCTTTGGATTGTCTCCTCTTTTTCTTCCTCATCAGGATCATTTGCAATTTTAGGTTCTGGATTTTATTTTTAGAACCATCCTATTTTAGCCATACTCCCTCTCAGAGGTTCTCACTATGAGATCATCTGTTTTGAATTTTCTGAAGTCTGCTCTGCTCAAGGCTGGCAGTGCAAAGACACACACCCTGCTCTCCCAGGAAGGACACCTGCTCCCAGCCTCTCACACCGACAGATCTTTCCTGGTCAGAAGTGAGCCTGAGGTACAACTTCCTCTTTCTGCTGTTACCTGTTTCTTTCAAGGGCTGACATGTTCAATCAGGCCACTTAAAACTATTCTAAATGCTCTGCCTTTTATTTTTTTATTTTTTTTTTTTTAATTTTTTTAGGTTTTTGGAGACAGGGTCTCGCTTTGTGGTTCAGGCTGGCCTTGAGCTCAGCCTCAAACTCACATCACAATCCTCCTGCCTCTGCCTCCCGAGTGCTGGGATTACAGGCGTGAGCCACCACGCCTGGCACTCTAAATGCTCTGCCTTTTAAAGAAGTGTGAGAGGTATAGGCTTCCACAGAATGTCTCTTTTTTAAAAAATTAATGCTTGCTATTGTCTTTTGTGTCTGTGTTATTTTCCAAAGATGTCTGCAACGGTGTCTGTCAGACAGTTAACTTCCCACCATGCAACTTTGCCATCTCTCCTCTCTGAAGGTAGCAGCCTTGAGATTATAGTAGAGGGGATATAGCCTCTATTTCTGAGGCTACACTGAAAAGCAGTAGAGCTTCCACTTGCTTCTCCAAGGATTCTTGGAACCCAGCAGCAATCCTGTGAGGAAGACCAAACTTGGTCACCTAGAGGAATGTGGAGAAGCCATATGTAAGTGTTTGGGTGACACCCACATGAGGTCCCAGCCAACAATAGCAATACAAGAAGACCCCTTCCCAATGGCTTCAGCTCCTGACCACCCAGGCTTCACCTCTTCCTAGGTGAGGTCCCAGACACTGTGGGTCAAAGACCAACTACCTCTGCTTCACTCTGTCTAAATTCCTGACCCACAGAAACCATGACAAAGAAACAACCATTACTGTTTTGGGTACTGGGGATCAAACTCAGGACTTTGTGATTATAAGACAGGTGCCATAACCACCTAAATTCCAAGCCCCACTATTACTGAATTTTTAAGCCCCCAAGTTTCTTTTGGGATGATCTGTAATATAGCAATGTAATAATTAAAAACATTGTGAAATAAAAATTAAAAATAAGAATACATTATCTGTATCCTTCCTCTGATTTACCGGTACTGGGTTTACTCCTCTGCAAAGTGCTGTCCCTGTCATTTAGGTTCAGTTCCCCCAGGTGGAAAGAAGCCACAATTGTACTCCTCCCAGTCACCAGGCAGAGATAGGAGTCCCTTTCCTGAAGCATGACTTTGTATGAAATTTAATCTTGGTTATTAAAGTGATTATATCATCCCTGCTTAGTTTTCCATGAGAATTTAAGAGCAAAATTAAAAAACTCTCACATATCTCTGGCTGATTTACATTACATAATTCTAGCTAATTTCAGGCCCCCTGCTAGAAAGTGTTCTTTCCTATTCTAATTTATTGAGACAGAGATCATTTGGTTGCAATGAACAGAATTCACTCAAGCTGAATTAACAAAAAAAGAAAGGAAGGAAAGAAGGAAGCAAGGGAGGAAGGAAGAGAGGAAGAAAGAAAGAAAAAAGAAGAAAGATATAAGATATAGTGGGGGGCCAGGGATTTAGCTCAGTAGTTCCTGTGCCTGTCTTGCAAGTGCAAGAGCCCGGTTCGATCCCCAGTAACCACATATACCATACTGGGCGTGGAGACTCACACACAGCAGCAATCAGTACCACATACCACAGTGCTGGGTGTGGTGGCTCACGCCTGTAATCCCAGCACTCAGGAGGCAGAGGCAGGAGGATTGCTGTGATGTATGTTGGAGGCTGAGTTCAGGGCCAGCCTGAACTACAAAGCGAGACCCTGTCTCAAAAAAAAAAAAAAAAAAAATGATGTAGTGGGACCCAAAGGCAGGAATCAGGTTCAGACTATAAACTGACAAGAGCCAATATTGATCTCTCCAATGTTTTTCACTGTGGAGCTCTTTTGCCTCTTATTTCTGACTCTTACAACACAGATGCTCTCTCCTGTCTGTCTCTGTCTCTCTGTCTCTCTCTCTCTCTGTCTCCCTCTCTATCAGCAGTTTAGACACTGGAACCCACAGTTAAAGTGTCTAACAGAAAGACACTAAGTTTCTGATACTCAATTCTACGTTTCTAGGAAAAAGCTTCTGATTGGTCTCTCTGGTGTCACATTGTCCACTCACAGCCCAATCTGCTATGGCAGAAGTAAGGGAATAAATGATGAGCAGACTCTCTGGGAAGGGGCATAGACTTGGACTGAGGAGTCTCAGAGCCACAATGTCTAGATTCACCACCTCCACCATTTGTTGCTTGTGGCTTGTGACCTTGGCCACACTTCTGAGGCTTTTTTCCTTTAGTTTCTTCATTTGTATGGTGGGGCTAGAGATAACTAACAATGGTTCCTACCCCCAGAAAACCGTTGCAAAAATGAGTCAGTTGATCTTGAGCTCTTTGCACAGACTTGGCCCATTGCAAATGCCTACTCCATTGTTTTCCTGCTTCACTTACTTAATCAAGCTTAAAAACAGCTTTGCCTACCCTAGCTTTCTGTCTTAGTTTGTTTATGCTGCGATAACAAAATATCTTAGATTGGGCAATTTATAAATAATAAGAATTTATTGCTCACAGTTCTAGAGGCCAGAAAGTCCAACATCAAGGTATTGACAGATTCATTGTCCAGTAGGGGCTTCTTCTCTGAGCCCACAGGGGAGCCTTGCTTCTGTGTCCTCACACAGTGGAAGGGGTAGAAAGGAAAATAGGACTTAGGGAACTCCCTCCAATCTCTCTCTCTCTCTTTCTTTCATTCATTCATTCTTTCTTTTTTTCTTCAACAATAAACCCAAAGCATTTGCATTGAGTCCTTTTTCATTTTGAGATAAGGTCTCACTAAGTCACCCAGGCCGGGTGGATTTTCCTACCTCAGCCTCCCAAAATGTTGAGATAATAGGTGACTCTCTCTCTCTCTCTCTCTCTCTCTCTCTCTAATTCCTCACTCAGAGAGTGAGGAATTCATGACTTAATCACTTTCTAAAAGATCTTACTTCTAAGTATTATACTGGCCACTGAGTTCCAACATCTGAATTTTGGAGGAACACACACATTCAAACTATAGCAATATCCAATCCATAGCCCAAGTCCTAAAAGAAAGGACTAAGTTTCTGAGACCAAGTCCACATTCCTCCGACAGAGCTGATTGGACCAGCTGGGGTCACATGTCTACTCACGGTCCAATCAGCTGTGTCAGGTCATACACCATTATTCTCAGATATGTAATGACCTACATTTCCATACACAGCTGCTCTGACATGTTCAACCTTGGCTTTATAGCTCTTGCCCAGAACGTAAGTCTCTCCATATGGAAAGATGACTTTTACAAATCCTTAGTTAGATCTCCCCCTCCTAAACTTCATGAATTGTGCCTCTCACAGAGCAGACACAAGGGAACCATCGCTTCTGATCCCTCCCATCTGGTATTGTGAGTTGAAGCTCCTAATTCCACACACAGTGGCTATTTATTTGCTGAAACTCCCACTGGTAAGGAAACGAGAAACAGTACTTAAAATTACTGCTCTCACCACAGAGAACAGGAATATTAAGCAGAATGTTGAACAGGAAGCTAATTGGTTTAGCAAACAGATGATGAGGTTTAAGAAAATACTGTTCTACTTAAGTCTCCTTTCATTTCTGTGCGCTATTCCTGTCTATTAAATTCAGTCATTCAGAGGAACATACTCTGAAACAGCAGATTTCAAACCTTATTCTTCAGGAATATGGGACTATCAGGGGCAAATTGATAGCTCTTTAAGTCACAGAGCAGAGCTAATTTGCTGTCATCCCTGGCAGAGGAGATCAGATCTTCCTGCTCAGTGCCAGCCCAGCCTCAAACTGGCATGAGCTAACCTCTCCACCAGGCTGCTTCTTTCCTGGTTGGTGATTCTTTCTGTAAAGTCTCAGAAACCTTCAGTTGCAACAGCTGCCAATCTTGGTGACCCTGGGTGGTAGCACCTTAGACTTCCAGAGTGTCTCAGCAAGGTTATTAGCATCGTGTAATTTTAAGGAAGCAAGCAGTTATTTTAGGAGGAGATGACCTGTGGCTGAGTATTAGCTCCGTCAAGCAGTAACCAAGAAAGGAGGCAGAACACTCTTAGCAACTAAAATAAGAAGATTGCTCACATAATGGTCCATATTTGCCACGCCCAGCGCCCCTTTACTTCTCCCTGAGTCATCCTTTAATGAATTGATCGCTTCTCTTGCCTTCCATCATGACAATCACCTTCTGTGTACTAGAATCTGTCTTATAATTTCAACCCAAGAAGCAAACGCTTTCGCTCCATCTGCTTCTACTACAAGTAGACAAGACAGATTAATCGAACCCAGCAGAACCTCGGGAGACAACAAGACAAGTGCAGCTGCTGCTACGTTACCTCAAGTGCTCAGTAAACGGTACCTATTAGAGACAAGACATCGCAAGGCTCCAACACACGTGGAGATGATGAGCGCGATATTATTCTGGTAATTATCCTGGTAATTACAAGGTATTGCTTATGCTCAATACAGAAGCCTGAAGAAGTGTCATTATTTTTTTTCCTAAATTTCTCTGACCAGCTCCTCCCAAGGGACCAAATCAAATTTCTTGAGCCCATCACTCACTTTTTTAACTCCTTGCACAGCTCTCAGTACTCAGTTACTTTTATAGTTCTTGTTTATAATTTATTTTTACTTATTTAACATGTACGTTCTCTACTTCAAATTAGAGCAGAGCTGTTCCCTGTCTCTCTTACCACTGTGTTCTCATATGTAGAACACAGCTCCTGACATAGTGGGTGCTCGAGAAATGCATGTTGCATTGATGGCAGAGCCAAGCCTCACCACCAGCTCCCAACATTCTTGGCTTCTCCTTAGGCACAACTCTGCTAGGTCTGCTTAGGCCGCGTCGGCTTGGGCTGCCATTGCTGGAATTTTTGCTGTAGCTATAGTTGCTACTATCTATGATCAAGTTAGCAAGCTGATTGGGGTGAATGAGGTAAAGGGAAGCAACTTAGTGGAGTTATTCCACTGGAAAATTGCCATTTCTTTTTATATTATTAACTATTATTATTGTTATTAGGCTTTTAGGCAAGCTGTGAAACAGTCAACTTTTGCCTCAGAGTACATTTTTCGTTAGGAGCTAGTCAGGAATACAGGGTTCAAACCCCGAGCAGCAGCCCATAAGCTGCCCTGCCCTGGGAGTACCCGCAAACCAGGCATAGAGGTTGGCGAGCAAGAACACAAGTCTGTGAGCAGAGCACACGAAACCAGTGCACATCTCCTCAAAGCCTCCATATTCCTGACACTCGGTTGACTTATTTGCTTGTTTGTTTACTATTGTTGTGAGAGACAGGTCCTTGTTGTGTAGTGCAAGATGGCCTTCAACTCACTGTGTAGTGTGGGCTGGCCTCAAACTTGCAGAGACCTTCCTGCCTCAGCCTCCTAAGTACTGGGATGGCAGGTATGCACCTCCAACCTGAGTTGCATCTTGTCTTGAAGTCTTGGTCATGTTAGTTCCCTGTCACTCCTTAGGCTCCTCTGTCACTTGCATCCCACCAGTGCACGTTCAGCTGCTGCTTTGCACCTTCGTGCTGTGGCTCAGCTGCGGCTCTCTCCATACACAGATTAGTTCCTGCGGGTCAGAGACCACATCTTGTCTTTGTTTCCTCTCTCCTAGAGTGTGGGTACTTTCACATAGTAAGTATTAAAACTATAGATTATCTGCCTAATCTGTGTGGATTATGGCTAACCAGTTGAAAAAAAGATGTATAACGCAGCCCTGTGCTCCTTCTTCGGGCTGCCTGGCTCTCAGGTGACCCTCTGCAGTCTGAACTGCTAAGATGGAGAATGGATTCCTCATGGGCAGAAGGCACATCCCAGGACACATCTCCATTCTATTCCCATCTCCTTCCCTGCTCTTCCTCCCTAGCTGCCCTTCCCATCTGCAAGAGATCTCCCTTCCCTGAAGGGCTGTTTTAGTGGGGGACACAGGAGGAGGCTGGGGTTCCTGGTGGGCATGAGCAGGGGACAGAAGGATACCACAAAGGTGTCATCAGAAGGGCTGGAGCTGGGGCCATGGCTTGGGGTCCCAGAGTCATCCCTGGAGGAGGGAGAGAAAAGGCAGGAGGTGCCTGACTGGATTTGTCAGAGTACATCAAAACCTTTGTAAAGAGCGACATTAAGAACTAGAAGGCAAACCCCTCCCCCCCTGCCCCTTAATGAGAAAACTAGGGAGTTTCTGCCAGTAATTCAGGCTCACACAGGCCAACAGAGTATGCAGGTGGGCCTGGGCTGAAGGGCAGGCCCCCAGCTCCCTACACCATGCTTCTTGGGTCTGAAAGGTCCCCTGGACACAGAAGGAAGCATGGTGCTGGCACAGGAAGCCAGGGAGGGCACTGTGGCAGGAGTAGCTGAGCACAGCCTCTGATTAAGGACACTTGTAACCTGCAGCACAGAGGGGCAGCTCCTGAGCTGACACTGAGTCAGGCCGAGCCCTGCACCTGGTACCAATCTTCTGACACGAGAACACGCTGAGCCTGACACCTGCTGCCCATCTTCTAGTAGGAGCCCAAGTGAGACCACCTAGATCTGCTGCCACCGAAGACACAAAGGGAGGGCAGGATGCACTCTGTCACGTTCCTGCTGCGGGTGTGCGGGTCGTTGTACTTGCCACAACGCAGCTTCTCTCCTGCGCTCATTTTTTTAAAAAGCTCTCTTTTCTCCTGGGTCATAGTAGTGTGACTGAGGAAGTTAAGGAAAAAGCCAGAGTGAAGAAGGATGACGGCAGCACATGCCTGTAATCTCAGCACTCTGAAAAGCTGAGGCAGGAAGAACACAGGTTTGAACTGGGCCTGCAGAACTTAGCAACGTAGAAACTGACTCAAAAAGCAGAGGGCGATGTAGCTTGGTGTGAAGGCCCTGGGTCCATTTCCCAGTACCTCTCACCCCTCAAAAAAAGTGTGGGAGGGGAAGGAGGAAGCAAAAGAAGAAGAGAAAGTCAGGAAGCTCACCCGCTTTGCCTCAGTGAATAGTGTTCGGTCTTGTGAAAGCCCCTTCTGGGATGAGCTGGCAAACTCCAGGGTCCTCCTTGGCAAGAGGGGAATTGCTGATGAAAGAAGTTAATTGAGGGGGTTCCCTTCCCCAGAAGAGCTCAGGGCAGCCATGGGAGTGGAGTCTAGCTCTGAATCGGTGGAAGTCCTGACCCCACCCCCACCCCAGGCGCTCACTGCAGCTCTGAGGGCAGCAAAGGGTTTGCAGAGGGAGTGTTCACTTACTGCTTCTGAGGGCCTGAGTTTGCCTTTGGGACAAATACATTGTTTAATCAGTCATCTGGCCTCGGCCAGTACTAGGCGTCATAGGAAGCTCACAGAAAAGGCTCTCTTGGCTGGGACCTCAGGCCCACAGATGCCATCTGGGGTCCCACAGAGATGGGGGTGCAAACATCCAGGCTCATTTCTCTACCACTGGAGTGTTACCAGGGTCTTCAAAACTGAAGAAAGATCCAAGGAAAGAGTAGTCTGACTTTTCAGCACATTAGGGACCATGCTCATTGCATGTTGCCACCTGTGGTGGGGAGAAGGGGGTTACTCAGTGTCTCACAGTGGAAGGAAGGGAAGTGGGGGAGTATGATGATTAGCTATTGGTCAACTTGGAAGGCCCAGCTGAACTGAGTCAGGAGGTCTAGGTGTGGAAGACTCACCTGAACCTTGGAGGCACAAGGGCCTAAGTTCTATTCCTGGTTCCAGGAAGAAAAAAAAAGACCCACCCAAGGGCTGTTGCCAACAGCCAGAAAAGGGAGCTGGAGGGGAAGATTGTGGGCTGTTGATTTTCTAGAAGAAGCTGGTTATGGATGGTTTTCCTAGTAGGAACTCGGTTGTTCTCATCAGAGAAGTTTAGGGTCCTCTCTTGTCTATCACTGGGGATGGCTGATGCTTGTCAGGGGGCTCTGATCTCCACTGTGAGGCACTTCCTGGCTCCACTGAAGACCCCTCAGCCTGGTGGCACAGACCCTTCATACCACTGGCGTAGATTTTTTGGCTTCTTAGATTGGCTTTGGGCCTTCACAGTACAGATCCTCAATGCAGAGGAGCATGAGACAGCCGTGGGCTCTAGGGCCCTGGCAAGATGTGTAGAGAACATTGCCACTGCTGTGGGATCCAGGCCCTTCGATGGATTCTGGGTGTCTGGTCAGTGTGCATTTGATCTCTTGCACTCCTCTGTATTTTACTTTTAGGGAAACTCTTATAAAATAATCCTATAAATTATTTCTTATATTAAATCTAATTCCCTTGCGAAACCCCGACTACCACAGGGAAGAAGGAAAAACACGTCACACTATATGATATATACCTCTTAGGAAAAACAAACCCATCAGAGGAAAAGAGACCATATAGCTTGCAAGAAATATACAAAAAAATACACGTTTATTTCCTCGCGCTGAGCTTCTCCTTCGTCCAAAAAATACACGTTCAGTTGTCCATTGGGGAAGGAAGGAGGAGCACGTGGAAGAGAAGACAGATGTTGTTAAGTACAAGGGCAGGCCTGGCAGACCAAAGAGAAAGATAAGTGGGTGACATCCACCGGGGCCCTCTTATCAAAGGTGGATTCAAGAAAAAGCCCAAAACAGACCAGGGCTCAAGGCTCTGCTCCCTGAGATTGCTCCACCCAGGAGAAACCTGATATATCTGGGGTGATCTCATGGAGACTAGCAGGCCCGAGGAGTGCCTTCCACTTAGTTACCTCTTGGATGCTGTCTTAGTTACTTTCTTGCCACCAAGATACAATCTCTCTAGCACTGACTAAGGAAGAAGAGGTTTCATTTGGCTCTTGCTTTAGTCCATAGTTAGCTGGCTCAGGGACAGGGCGGAGAGCTGCTCACACATGGTGGACAGGAAGCAGGAGCAGAGGGAGGAGCCTGGGGGGAGACGAAGCCTTCCACTTCTAGTGAGTCCCTTCTTCCGTCCAGACCCACCTCCTAACAGGAAGTCAGCTACAGGTGCCTGTAATCCAGTCATCTTCCAAAAGCTCCAGCCAGGAGTATGCAAGGCTCTTTAGGGACACATATATCTAAACTGTAACATAGATTTTGCCTACCCAGGGACTTTGGCTCAGAATTCTGAGGAGGACAGGAAGGTGCCCACAGTCCAAAAATGAGGTCTGCCCAAGACATGGATGGAGCTGACTATCAGCAAAGATTCCAACTTTGTACAGGGAGGCAGTGGCCTCCAGAAAATTCTAGGGTGTGTATTCTCAGTCTGCAGACAAGTAAACTGAGGCTCAGAAGGGTTAGGCAATTTGTCTAAGGTCACTTAGCCACTAAATGATGGGGGAAAGATTTAAATTTAGGCTTGTGACTCTAAACTGAGCTCCCTTGAGCTCTTAAAGCCATCTCCCTGCCTCTTACCTCTACCTTTCTTTCCTTTTATCATACCAGGGGTGGAACCCAAGGCCTCATGTATGCTCCACAAGCACTCAACCACTTAGCAACATCCAGTTTTGCTTTTTATTTTGAGACAAAGCTTTGCTAAGTTGCTTTCAACTTTTGACCGTCCAGCCTCATGCTCCTGAGTAACTGGGATTACAGACGTGAACCTCAGTATCTGGCTTAATGGCCATTTTCAATGCTTCCACAATTAGCCTTGGTGCCACATATGTATGTACACAAATATACATGTGCACTTGGATGTGTACCACAGAAGGGACATGTTGGGAAATGTCATTTCTTATTCTGAGCTTCAGCATGGGCCCGCAAGAGTTGACAGAGAAGGGTCTTAGGGACAGACACGGCAGCTGGGATAGCTGCAGAGTTTTCTGTGCAAAGCCAGCTAAACCTGGCAGGGGGAGATGGCGGAGGTGGAGGGGGGAGAACAGGAAAGCATCTTAGCCTGTGATGTGCTTCCAGAAATAGCAACTGAGGACAGACCTGAAGAAACGCTCGCCACAGATGAAGCCTGTGTGCGGTTCCATCAGAGGCTGGAGAAGAAACGAAAAACGAGTGTCATCAAAAATGAAGTGAAAAAAAGACATCATCAAACAGGGCTTGAGTGTTCCGTCCCTGCAGCCCCTCTGTAGCTAGTGATGGAGACAGAGCTGCTGGCAGCATTTCAGGGGCGAGGTCCATTGACTCCCTGTGGACAACGGAGAGGACAGGGACTTGCACTGGGCCACAGAAGGCAGAAACCCTGGCCTCGGACCCCAGCCTGCACCACGGCCACCTGTGAGTCTGCTCAGAGGGACAGTCACCAGCAGTCCCTTACCCTTTCTCTTCTGCTCATTTTTTGTTTGTTGGTTTTGTTTTGTTTTGTTGAGGCAAGGTCTCTGCCAAGCAATCTAAAAAAGCCTTGAACTCGAGGTGATTCTCCTGCCTCAGCGTCGGTGTGTTAGGATTACAGACGTGTACCATGGCTTCCTCTGCTCCTCGTACAACATTTTGTTCTTCCTGAGATGGCTGCTTTTCAGAAGCCAGAGGCAGGGGCTCTGGGCAGAAGCACCCAGGTAGATGGGTGGAGGGAGAAGCTCTGGCTGGGCAAGCAGTCTGGCCATGCTGACTTCCTCTGCTCACCTTCATGTCCGGTTTCTCCCTACGTCTCCTTCCCAGCATAGAAGGCCTCCTCCCACTCTTCCTTTTTAAACCTGGACTGGGAAGCCACGGCCTTAATTTTTAAAATTCTAGTCATTTAATTCTGCAGAGCCCAATCCGGATGCAGCCGCAGCAGGGCTCCCCCAGCAGGAGAACCCTGGCTGTCTCCACAGCTGTCTCTTCCTCCCACCAAGGCCAGAGGCAGCGGAGCGCAAGGGCTGCTGGGGACCCTGTTTCCTAGGGGACTTAATCACCGACATTAAGAGAAGTTGTTCTGCCCTTCCACAGGGGGCCTCTGCCTTGCTGTTTCTGGAGAGGAGGGACAGAATTTTAAATGGCCCTCTGAGCTGACAGAAGATGTTCCCCACAGGCACTCAAAGGGGGACAAGTAAGTGACCACCCACACAGTCTCAGGCTCCAAGCCCCAACCCCAGCTGCCACTCACCAGCTGATCTCAGAAGGCTGACCTCAGTTTTATTTTTTTAGCTTTGGAGTTTATTGGATAGTGAAAATTCAAATATTCCTGGGAAGGATGATAGCTACTTCTGTTTTCTTTGTTCGTTTGAGACAGGGTCTTGCTATATAGTTTAGGCTGGCCTTGAACTCCCTAAGTCACCCAGGCTGTCTCCAACTCAAGACAATCCTCCTGCCTCAGCCTTCTGGGTGCCAGGATTACAGAGGTGTGCACCCATACCGGACTGGAGTGTTAGCTATTTACATGTTAGCATAATTTTTTCCCGGCTCACCCTCCAAAAGCAATACTTGGAGAGGAAATCCAGTGACTAAAGAAGGGATAAAGGAGGGTGAAGAACACACAGACTGGATGTAAAGGAAGAGCCCAGGCAGAGGCTACAGCACGAGGCAAACTGGAGTCACCAGCTTGTATGAGCAGTGGGTCCTGGGCAGAGACACCAGTGTCCACAGCCCCATGTCACCTGCTGTCCAGTTAGACCCAGATGCTGTCTGCCCTACTCTCCAGGCCAGACCTACTAAATAGAAGCTCTGGGCACAGGGTCTGGCAGTATTTTCAGAAAGCTGATTTGTAGTCAAGTTTGGGGACTGATGGCTTCCAGTCTAGCCTGTGTGCAGGAGCTGCCCCACCCCCACTGCCACCCCCACACCCACACCCACCCTGGCTGCTCAAGCTCCTGCCTGTGATCTACTTGTCCTCCTGGGCTTTCCAGGAGCAAGGTAGGAGGAGGCACCACAGATGGAATGTGGCAACCCTTAGCCTGGGGTTCAAGTGGACTTGTGACAGAGAACAGAGCTACCTCGGGCCAAGAGGGCAGAAAGCTTGCGGGAGAGCCGGGGAATTGCTGACAAAGTGTGGCAGGTGAGCAATCATCAAAAGAAGGAACCCTGGGGCGGCCATATGGCCATCCCAGAAGCTCAGGGACTGTGCTAGGCAGAAAATGCAGAGGCAGGAGCCTGCAGAAGCAGCTCAGCCCATGGGGCAGGCGCTGAGCTGACTATACCACCAGGTCAGGCCCTTACCTCCTGCCTGCCCTCAGCATTTCCCTTGTGGGTCAGTGGGCTCAAGGTGCAGCTTTTGGCCAGGTTATTTCCTGGTCCACACTCCTCTCCGGGCCCTGTGCCCATTGCAGGTAGATGGGGGAAAAGCCAGGAGAAGGAAGTCCAGGGATCTGGTTGCTGGTGAAGCTCAGTGTGGTCCCCTGCAAGCTGGACATTTCTTTGATGGCACATTTCCCACTGTTTTTTTCCTTGGCACATGGGATCTGAAATGCTATGTTCTTGGCCTGTTTGCCTTCTACTAGAATGTGAGCTCAAAGAGGAAAGGGAATTTTTTTTTTAAATTGAATCCTTTGCCACTCAACCCCCAAGGGTCTAGGATGGTGCATGGCACACATAAGCATCAGTGAATATTTTTCTTTCTTTCTTTTTTTAATTAGGTTTTTTGAGACAGGGTCTCACTTTGTGGTTCAGGCTGGCCCTGAGCTCAACCTCCAACTCATATCACAGCAATCCTCCTGCCTGTGCCTCCTGAGTGCTGGGATTACAGGCGTGAGCCCCCATGCCCAGCACTGTGTTATGTGGTACTGGTTGCTGCTCGGTGTGAGTCTCCACGCCCAGTATGGTATGTGGTTACTGGGGATCCAGCCTGTGTCCTTGCGCTTGCAAGACAGGCACTGGAACCACTGAGCTAACTCCCCGGCCCAGTGAATATTTTTCTGAAGAAAAGGAATGAACCTTAAATTCATTCCAGTCTCCTATGAGAAACCCGAAATATAAATAGTGAAATAAAAGGATGGGAAACAGGCAGATCTTTTGCAAGTGGGAAGGGGACCAGGAGAGAAAGGAGGAAAGTAGGGAGGGTTAGGGGACCAAAAAAGAACTGAGATGTGTTATGTGTATATACCAGCTCCCCGCAGATGTGATCATCCTGCACGGCAAACATGGGCTAAGAAATAAAAATTCACAAATTCATTCCAATCTTACACTTCACCCTATGATATATTAGTACTTATATTTACATAAAAATGACTCTTCCTCCAAATGGCTGAGTGTAAATCAATGGCTGTGTCTTCCATGAAGCTGGAGCTTCAGATCTCTGCACATATCACAGCTCAGGGCTCCTCACCATGAGCAACAGGTCACTTGTAATCAGACAGCAGGGCTGAGACAGGCCAGGCTGTGTGGGCCCTCATCCCTGGGAAGGGAATCAGTTGACAGAGGCTCTGTGCCTCAGCCAGATGAATGTTTCTGGAAGCTGTGCACACAGGACGGTTATAACCAAGTGACAAGAGTTAATGAAACTTGTCTGCCTAGTGCCCGATGAAGTTAACACAACCTTTTTGAATCTGAATTCCAGTGAAATCTTGATGAACAAGATACTCTGAGAACAGTCCTTGCAAGACAGTGTAGTCCTTGACCTCAGGAGTGTGGCCTGTAGTTTGTTTCTCTACTCTTGGCACAGTATATTCCTAGAAGACATTTAATTAATGCTTGATGAGTGAAAAATTAAGTATTGGCTTCTATTGATTGTTCTAGATATTAAATTATATTTCAGACCTTGTGGTGGCAAATCATCCTAACCTGTATCAAACAACATTTTTATATTAGCAAGCACAGTGCTGAATTCTCTCATATCTTTCTGTGGTGACAAAAGTCTTGCAAGAGGTCATCTGCAAGCACCCTCAACCGTTCTGCTGGAAGTCACTGTCGCAAGGTTTTGCATAGGATGCAAAAGGGGTATAAGATCAAACTTGTGTTAACCTTGAGATATTGTGGGACAGAAAGAATTGATATCTTTTTTTAAACAGCCCAATTTTACAAATGGAAAAACCAAGGGCATTCACTATGTAAAGTGTCTTCAAAACTGGAATCTTGCTTTCTTGACCCCAAATTTGACATACTTTCTGTTTGTAGAGTGACCTCTGTCTCTGTACTGGTTAGTTTTCCTGTCACTGAGACACAATACCTGACACTCACAACCTAACAGAGGAAAGATTTAATTGGGCTCATGGTTTGAGGGAATTTGGTCCATCTCCTTGGCTGGCTCAAAGGAGGAACATCGTGACAGAAGGGCCCAGTGGAGCAAAGCTGCTTACTTCATGGTGGTCAAAGAGATGGTGAGGAGCCATACATACTACACAAGCCCACACTCCAGGGCTTCCCCATACACAGTTACTAATCTTCTATGATTTCTTAATTCAATAAAATGGCCATATCAGGATTAATGGCCACTGTCTCCTAAGATTTTTCTGCTTTGACAATTCCATGTTTAAACATCATACTACTTTTATATCTATAAGGTTATTTTTATTGAGATCTTATTTTTATCTAGTACTATCTTTGTCTGCAGATAAGATAAAGGAAATGCAAAATTGTCCCTATCCACTGCATGATAATAGTTTCAATTTTTGAGTGCTAACTTATATAAGCCCTGGATGCTTTACATACATTGCTATAAGTAATTGTCACAACCTTATGAAATAGATTGTTGTGTTAAGTTTCATGGAAGAAACCCAAATTGAACAAGTTTAAGGAAAAAGGGAATCATTGGTGCACATACATGAAAATACCAGGACTTGTCTAGCTGAAGCCTAGGTTGGATTCATGAACTCAAACAACATCAGATAATACCCACTCATTTCCACTGTTAGCCTCATTCTTTGGTCTCTTCTTCCTACATGATAGAGAAGGCAGCACCCAGTAGCTGTGTCTCCTGCAAATCTTATATTTTATTGTTTCAAGTTCTACAACCCAACAACAGTATTCTGACCCAACAACCATATCAGGGATTCTCAAAAAGTTAGATGGAGACATTGTATCATGTGCACGTATTTACCAAGCACAGGGTCCAGGAGAACGGGGCATGTAGTTTGGTGTGTCTATATGGTAGGGAAGGAGAGGTTCTTTTATTAGAGTAAAGGAGGAATAGTTTATAACTTCATTTTACCCAGAATGAAATAAGACACAGGGGATCCAATAGTTTCCCAAGGCTGAAGGGCCTAGTAAAGGTGGAAGTGAGTCATAAATTGTCTCCAATCCTATTTATCATTATTTTATTTTTACTTTGAAGGGAGACAAAATAATTCATTTACCTTAAAATCAATCATTTGATAGTGTACAGTTCACTGAAAAACTTGTTTTAATCTACAGACCAGGTGTTCTCTACTTTGGCGTGATCAATGTTAATGTGTGAAGTATGTAAGTAATTTCCAATGAGAGTTGAATTATCAAAGGTGTCAAATTATTAGGTATGTATGAGGGGCATTGGGGAATGGTCTTATGTATTATGTATGGCAAGGGAATAGATTTAATACAGGACACATAATTTATATGATTATTTTATAATAGTTACCAAAGAAATCAAATGCAGAGGAATTCAAGAGATCATCTGTACTAGATGCAAAATCCAGCTGAGGGCCTGGATCACACGGCAGTGTTCTGCACTGTCTCACTAAAAGCCTAGAGAATATCTTCCATAACTGCCCCCAGAGACCTAGAGCTCATAGCAGTGTCTCACGCAAGTCCGTACTGAGGCTCTGTGCTGGCAAGGCCCAAAGGCCTGTGGTGGGAACTAGAAAGTCTGGGCCGGCAGAGGAAAGGGTCTGAGGGTCTGCACCGGAGCCAGGAAGACAAGCTCAAGGAGAAGACCCGAGTCCCCCAAAGAGAACAGCTACCCCTGGCAATAACGAGGACCCAAGCTCCTCTGACAGTTAAAACGGCTGAGTTCATATCAGGAAAACCAGCTGCACTAAGCTTCTCCCTGAAAATCAGCAGCATACCATCTTCCCCAGTTCTTTTACGCCACTGGCAGCAGTCCTCAGTGGAGCTTCCACACCCAGACCATGCTGAGTTCTGCTGGGCCTTCCAACTTGATCATCAGTTAATCCAATCCCAGCCAGTTCAGCAAACTGAAGATTATAAGGAAAAAATGAAGTCAATAACAATTATAGATTCCAGTGATGAAGACTTGAAAGACATATGATGAAAAAGAGGGGCTGAAGAATCTAAAACACTAAGTAGTTTGCAATAAATACAAGAAGATATGCCGGGCGTGGTGGCTCACGCCTGTAATCCCAGCACTCTGGAGGCAGAGGCAGGAGGATTGCTGTGAGTTCAAGGCTGAGTTTAGGGCCAGCCTGAACTACAAAAACGAGACCCTATCTCAAAATAAATAAATAAATAAATAATAAAAATAAAAAAAGATATGAAGAACTTAGTGGAAATTACAAATCTCTCATAGAACAAAAATATTGTGACTTATGGAACATTGGGCTGAAAATATTCAGTACAGTGAATGTGTATTTGCTTTGTGGTGCAAAAGCTTGGGAAGTCTTGGGCCAAGTTAGGAGCGAGGCTGCTGAGATTACTCTCAGGGGACCCACCAGGTCACACAGGAGCTGAACAAGCTGAAGCTGGGTGTTGGGGGAGGCTTTCTGCTGGGTGAGAAGATTAAAGCCAAGAATGAAGAATAGAGAAGTAACTAGACTTGCTCTAATTAAGGACATAAGTGAAGATCACAGAAAGAGATCTTGCCTCAAATGAGGTAGCAAACTTTCTAAAAGTCACAAGCGCCATTGATCCAAATCAATTGAGTAAAGGACACTGTCACCTACCAAGGAGGTGACCAGTCCAGCAAGCAGACGTGGCTTGTCTGTAATCACCACAGGGATGAGGACAGGGACAGGGGCCTGTGGACTCCCCTTGTACTGTGTCCACTGCCCTGGGCTGCGTCCGTGCCCAGCACAGAGCTTCCAGAGCCGGCAGTGGCCCTTCTCCTCTCCCAGCAAGGAATTTACAGTGAAGCTACCAATGTCAGAGAAGGACAAACAGCTCTGAACATCTGTGGAGAGAATGATTAGGCAGGAGTGGCGATTTCCTACGGGGAGTAATGTCTTCTGCCTGGAAACGGGGATCTGTCAGGAAAGTAGGCATTTCTGACAGAACTGTGATTTGAGAAGAAAATGGATTTCTGACCAAATAAAAGTTGTTTTCTTATGGGATGTTAGTGGATTTCTGACAGCAGAAAAAAGATTTGTTAACATTTTTGAGGTACTGGGGATTGAACCCTAGGCCACTGCACTGTACTCTATCCCCAGCTCGTTTTTATTTTGAGAATCTCACTAAAGAGCTCACTCTCAGCTTGGGGTTCTTCTGCCTCACTCTCCCAGAATGTTGAAACTACAGATGTATACCCCACACTGGATCAAAACATGGATTTCTGAGACAAGTAGTGATTTTTTTTTTTTCAGAATAGTGATTTCCAAAAAGAGTAATGATTTCTGACAGAGCACTATTTGTGTCCATTACATAGGAAAATAATGAATTCTGTTTTATAAAGTGGTATGGTGTTTTTTGTTTTTTGTTTTTTGTTTTTGAGACAGGGTCTTGCTTTGTCCCTGAGCTCTGCCTTGAACTCACAGCAATCCTCCTGCCTCTGCCTCCTGAGTGCTAGGATTATAGGAGTGAACCCCCATGAAATAGCATTGTGGTATGTGGTACTGATTGCTGCTGGGTGTGAGTCTCCACCCCCAGTATTGTATGTGGTTTACCAGGGATCGAACCCGGGTCCTTGCTCTTGCAAGACAGGAGCTGGAACCACTGAGCTAAACCCACGGCCTGAAGTGGTATATATTTTAATGTGGCCATTCTTATTTCTCATAAATTCAAGCGTCTCATGACTCTACCTTTATTTCTCACAAAGTACTTTTCAGCAGGTGTGGTGGAGCATGCTCTAATCCTAGCAGGAGACTCATCACGGGCCTGAAGCCAGCCTTAACTACATAGCAAGACCCTGTTTCAAAAAACAAAAACATAACAAAACATTCATCTTTGTGTACAGAGTTTTAGAAGCAAGAACGTTTCCAGTAGGTAAAGAGCTCCTTCACTATCCAGCTCTTCTGACACAGGACAGTAGTGAACATACATTGAAAAAAACAACCAAAGGGCTAAGACATTTCTGCCTCCCAAAATATCCCCAGCCAGGAAGTGAAGCCGATGAGAACTGTAACACACATAGCTGGAAAGTCTGAAGGAGCCTGGAAAGACATTCATATTTCTTAGTCTAGTTCCTTCCTCTTGTTTACTTATTTTGTGCCGGGGATTGAACTCGGAGACTTACACTTGTCATGTGGACACGGTGCTGCTGAGCTAACTAACTTGGTAATGCTAAGATGGCCTTCTAGAGGTACTGAGGGGACTTGTGCCTGAGGCTTCCAGGAGTTTTAGGGGAAATCCCAAAGTGAGGTAGACTCCAACATGGCCCTCCAGGACAAGCGAGCGACGCTCTGTCACACAGGTTTCACACGGCAAGAAAAATGTGGAAGCTCTCCATGAATCCTAAAAGGTCAAGTAAGATTTTCTTCACGCACACTGGCCTGAGGTGACAGGGCAGAGTGTTGCTCCTCAGCCTGAGTTCTCTGGTGTAGATCTGTTGGTAGGAAGCCTTGACTCGGTGTCTTCCACAGGAACCTTTCTGTGATGGACTGAGCTTGGTGCCGGGGCTGACAGCTTCCTTTCCTCATGCCTCACAGGGCTCCTGTCTAGTGTGGACAGTGTGGTGCTGCACAAGGCGTGTTTTCCTGCTAAAGCCTTGTGCACATTCTTCGCACCCACTGAGTTTTTCTCAGTGTGCATCTGGCCATGGTGAGTAAGAGCAGAGTTGGGCAAACGCCTTTGAGCACCAAGTTCGCTCGAGAAAGGGGCATGTTGTCGCCTGTGCTCCAGGCCTTACCACACCCTCTCAGGGTGGAATGAGGGCAGAGCTCTGCCCTAAGTTCTCCACACGCCCTACTTTTGCCCTACTTCGGGCTGCTGTAAACCCCAGAGGTGCACAAGACACTGCTTCCTGTGAAAACCCTTCCCACATTGCTTGTGTTTGCAGACATATCGGCCTGTGTGAGATGAGGTGTCTCCTGGCCCCTGAAGGTCACACTGATCACTCTTGTGCCACCCTGGGGTGTAAACTACCACCTGCCTCCAAACTGTCATCTCCCAGCTACAGCTGGGCTGTACCCTGGAGTCCCTTGAGGGTTCCCGAGTCAAGCTTCCCTAGAGCAAGGCTCCCTCCCCCAAGATGGCCGACATGGCCGGCACTCTGGTCTGAGCTTGGGAACTCCTGTCATTCTCTAGGGCTCCTGCCCATGCTTCTGCTGCAGGTGAATGGTGGTTTAGGTGGCTTAGTGACACCTGGAGTCCACGAGTCTCCAGCAGCGCCTCCCAGTAGAGGATCCTCTGGTTCCCAGTCCTCTCCTCCGAGGTGAAGGTCATGGCTACACCTTGAAGGTCAGCACTCTCCCCAGGTCTACTCAGGTGCAGAGGTGGCCCCACTGATCTGCCCAAGGGGGAATAGACCTGCCATGCCACATGCAAATGACCACTCCCTGGCCCCTGGAAGTCCCTTTCCACCCACCACCAATGTCAACAACAGTGAATTTTGGGGCTGGGGATATAGCTCAGTGGTTCCAGCGCCTGTCTTGCAAGTGCAAGGACCTGGGTTTGATTCCCCAGAAACCACATAGCAATACTGGGTGTGGAGACTCACCCCAGCAGCAATCAGTACCACATACCACAGTATTGGGTATGTGGCTCACACCTGTAATCCCAGCACTCGGGAGGCAGAAGCAGGAGGATTGCTGTGATGTCAGTTGGAGGCTGAGCTCAGGGCCAGCCTGAACTACAAAGCAAGGCCCTGTCTCAAAAAGACTAAAAAAAAAGAACAGTGAATTTTGACAGGAGGACTTGGATAGGAATGAGAGCTTCTGTTAAGAAGGACAAAGGCAGCAGCACAGAAAAGACCGGAAAACAACAAGAGGGAATCAGATTCTGCCAGGAAATGGCTGCTCAGGTGTGGAGGGAGGCAGGTGGGATCTGGAAGGCCTGCACGGGGCAGGATCTTGGTCAGGTGAGGTGAGGGGAGTATCAACTTCATAGAGGAGAGGGTAATGACCAGGAGACCTGTCCCTGTACAGAGCCCTGGTGGGGGGCAGGGGCTTTGGGAGAGCTAGTCTTTGCTTGACCCCACAAATGCAGAAGTAAACAGTATCTTGTCTTTCATTCAGGATATTCCAATGGAAGCTTTTGTCCTCTTACTTCCTTTTGTGCTCTTAATGAAGTAGGCAGGAGAGGAGAAATGTGATCTCTCTAAAGCTATATGCAGAAGTTATCCAGCACCCTGGTCCCAGAATGCTTGGGGACAAACTAGCACCTTGGCCGGGAGGAAAACAAGTGAAGGGAGGAGATGGTGTCAGGAAGGACCCTCTGAGGGAGACAGCAGGCTGGTAAGGCCCTGATGAGCAGGAAGGTGGTCTTCCTCATGGCTGCACTCAGGAGCTAAGGGCGAGGCTGGGCTGCCCCAGAGCCTCTCTCCTGCAGGTGCCGGGTTTCCTGTGAGCAAGTCCCCAGTCGGTGACTGAGACTGGACCAGCTCCCTCAGGCCGTGCTCGCATTGCCCCCCCCCTCCAGGCCATGGCCACCACATGACAGTTTCTCCAGGCACCAAATATCTTGAGAATGTTAGTTGTGCAGACAGCTGCAGAGTCCCCAGCCAGGAGCTGCATGCTTCTACTTCTGACCAGATGCAGGGCTTGGTGCAGCTCTTCACACTCAGCTTTGCATACCCACGCACACATGCACACACTCATGCACACTGGCCTCCTGCAGAGAGCGGCCCACACTCGCTGGCCGTGCCCTCTCCTTGCCCTCCTTGAGGGTGCCTACCGCTTTCTTCCTGCAGACTCGGACAACATGGTCTCTTCTTTGCGCCCACCGTGGTGATTCTTCCTCTCAGTCTTGACTGGATTCAAAGGAGGACAAAGGACTCCCCACTTTCCCCTTCTTAATATATGGCCATGACTGGTCCTCAAGCCATTTTACTGCTGCTGATGCAAGCTGGGAAAGAGTCCTGGTGGTGATAAACATTACAGATGAGAAGCACATTTGATAGTTTCTTACATTTCAACATAGAGTGATACTTTTCTCAGACAAGTTTGCATGGCTGATGTGGTCACATTTTAAGAACCAATATCTCAGCCTGAAGGCAGAACCCATTCCTGTGTCCTCATCTGATGAGGTGCGTTGAGTCTGTCATGTCCACAGTGATTTGAGTTTTTGTTTTATTCTGGATTTTTGTGTCCTGCTAAGTTCTCTAACCTGGTCTCAAAACTCATGGTCCTCTTGCCTCAGCCTCTGAAGTACTGGGATTATTGGTGGACACCACCTCTCCTTGTTACAGTTTATTTTTTAATTGTCTAGATATGGCTCCTTCACAACTCCACAGCAGTAATATGAACCAGGAAACCACAAAGAGCTTCCGGGTCAGCCCCTTTCTATGATGACTCACAAATCTTTTGTTGTTGCTTTACCTCTTTTTCTCCCTGTCTCTCTCTCTCTCTCTCTTCTCTCTCTCTCCTGGTAGTAAGGATTGAACCCAGGGTCTTTCCACTGAGCTACATCTCCAGTCATTTTTTATTTTATGAGAGTCAGTCTCAGTCTTGCCTAGGCTGAACTTGCAATACTCCTGGTTCTGCCTCCCAGAATGCTGGGATTATAGACATCTGTCATCATACCTACCTTAACTGTATTTACTTCATCTGTAAAATGGGAATTAAAAGGCCCACTTTGTACAGTTGTTGAAGTGATAAGATAATGCATAAAAGTAAAGAGGTCCCTTGGAGTCTGCAGGGACTGGTTCTAAGAGTCTATGCAGGACGACGGCCCACAGATATGATGGTGAGATGCTAACACTCACACACACATATGCACCTCTATACTTTAAGTCATCTCTGTGACTTACAATACCTAAAATAACATCAGTGCTATGTCAGCAGTTGTTCTACTGTATATTTAGGGGATAATGAAAAGTCTGCATGTGTAGTATGTGGTATAATAATACACTGAATGCATAAATTGAAAAAACTTCTTACAGTGCAAGAGACATTGCTGTTAATCCTCCTTTCCTGAGTGTCTGTAGTTGCACTCTCCAGACTGCTTTGATGTCCTGAACTGATTCCAAATGTTTCCCTTTGGTGGTTGTTTGGACTTTGGGGGAAAGTCAGAGGTCACACGGGTCCAGAGCCAGAGAATAAGGTGGAGGAGGACATAGTGTCATGCTTTTATGAGCCCTCCTTGCTATTTTGTGGTCCTGGGCAGCGGCAGTCACTGTGGTTTCGATCATAACCTTCTAAAGACACTCAGGAACAAAGACTTCAGAACCGCTTCCGAAAGTGTCAGCGGTGGGACAAGGGTGTTCAAAATGACAGGGAGGATTTTGAGGGGGATCACGGCCATGTGTCTTTATTATATTTTAAAAGTTTTAAATATTCACCATTTGTTTTGATTACAGGTAGTATAGACAGAATTTTTTTAAAAGCCAACTTCAATCCGCAGTTGGTTGAATCCAAGAATCCAGAACGCAGGGATACTGAGGGCCAATTGCACCCAGAACCCAGCAGCCAGCAGCCAGCACCCAGGAGGCTTGCTTCGCCCACAAGGAGAGGGCGCCCTCCCGCTGGGATGGCCTGCAGCCCACCTCTGTCACTAAATCGCTGTCTGGAGCCCATGTGGAAGCTGAAGGCAGCGTTGCTGCTATACACTGCCCCCTGAGTGCCCGGTGTGGGCCTTTGCGCACAAAGACCCCATAAATACAAACAGCAGCGGCTGTGAGACATCTGTGCCAGTACCCGGTCCACCCTGCCCACTCAGGAAGGACAGGCTGGTGCTTCCAGAACGTTCTCCGAGTGAGACCAGCTTCTCTCCTGTGTTGATTTTCACTCAAAGCCTTGGGGAGGTGGAAGCCACTGAGGTGGACTCTCCTTTTCCCACCAGGGGCTCCTGCCTTTGGGTCAGGCAACAACTCTTCTGCCCAGCAGCCCCCACCCTTGGACAGTTTTCAGGGTCAGACTCAGAACCTCTGCCTTTAGATCCCAGGGTTCCCAAAGCAAAGACTGGGGATAGAAATCCAGGCCTAGCTCCCTGGGCTGCCATGTTCCCCAGCAGGAGCATCATGGGAAGGAGCTCCCCAAGCTGAGTAGCCTTGGGGTCACCCTGTGATGTCTTCACTGCCAAGCCTCCCAGTTAATAACGCACACAGGGGTGCAGCCCCAGAGTTGGTACATGGTTGCCCTCTTGCTGTGCCCATGTTCCCACGCCATGCTGATCAGAAGCTGCCACTCCAGAGGTCAGAGCCAAGCTACACACAAAGGCTCAGCTGTGTGCCTGCAAAACCAGACTTCCTCCCCCAAAGACTAGAAAAAACTGAGCTTGACAAGTAGGAGGAGGCAGCTGAGCCCAGAGACGGGGCGACAACACCCGAGTCTACACCGTGTGGCTCCCGTCTTCCCAGTGTGCTGGGTGCCCTTAGGGCTGCAGCAGAAAATGGTGGTCTTGGTGGCTGAGAGCAAGGATGAGACCAGGAGGGGAAATGGGCATAAACTTCTCTGCATGGAGCCAGGATTCTAGGCCTGTAGTGGTTTGAATGTGGGGAGAATGTTCTCCGCAGCTGGAGGGATTCTGATGGAAGGATCCTATAGAAAATGCTGGAAATCTTTTATGCAAAAGAAAAGCCATAAACTCCTTAGCACAAAACTAATTGAGTTTCTCAGATGACGGCAACATCCCTTTTGCTCTGTTTTAAGGAGAAACTGCCTGACTGGTTTTCACGCTTTGTCAACTGGAGTGGATGAAGCAACGCTCAGGGAATTTGTCCAGTCTGGTGGGGTCATTTAGGGGCTATGGGTACCATGTCTTGTCCCTGGCCCCTGCTTTGCCACGACCGTCCTGCCGTTGGAGCTGCAGGCCATGGACAGAAGCCTCTCGAATCAGAAGCCCAATAAGCCTCCCCTCCTTTACACTGTGGACGTCACGTATTTAGTTCTAGCAACAAGAAACCTAACGGTTGTAAAAGTGGTAAACAATATGAAACCAAATACAATCAAGAGTTTCTTCTTAAAAACAAGCTACCAACAGTTTCCAGTCACTCCCCTGGAGCCCACAGACAGCTGGGGTGACCCCCCCATCACACCTTTGCAGTGGGAACAGCTGGCAAGGGGGAGGGTGACCCTTGAATCACTGGATCGCCAGAGGGAATTTCTCTTCCCTCTGCTGTCAAATACCTATTTCCTCTGCATTACAGTGAAGACAAGCCGGACCGTATTTCTAAATTAACCACAAGCTCCTTGAAATTGATTTTTCAAGAATTCTAGTATTTTCTGGACAAAGGTGACACTGTATATAAACTTAATGTATTGAGAAGAGCCTCGCGTGGCTGCACGCTATGAATTTCTGACAGGAACAGGTGATGGGAATGGTTCACGATTGGAAGCTGGGTGGTGAGGGGCTGCCCCAACGTGATGCTCAGTCTCTGTGTGGAGACAGAGCCAGGAGACGGAGAGGCAGAGGAGACAGCGCCGAGTCAGAGCCATCCACCCCTTGGGGCCAATGTGTAAAGCTCTTAGGAGGGTTGTGGGAACTAAAGCCAGAATCCATCTGTAATAAAAGCTAACTACTGGGCGTCTGGCTGCTCTGTGCCACTGAGTGGCTGAGCCTAGGTGGAATGGAGTTAGGTGGCCACAAGACCAGAGACTGAGTCCCCAGCAAGGTACCTGGAGCTACCTCTTCGAGGGTTCCACTGAACCAGGCCTGAGGTAAATGACTTCTTTCTGTGATGTGTCTTGGTCGTTGGCATTTCTGACTAGAACCCCAGACCAGCATCTGTGTCAGGATTCCACTCTGGGCTATCACTATGTTTACATTTTGCAGTTGAAGGTAGGAATTCACTGACTGAGAGCAGAGGGAAGTGTTTTGAGAAGCCAGCTACCTAAACTGGTTCTAATCTAACACTAGTATTTGTCATGGGTATTAATATGATATCATAATTAATAAAATGGAAACAATTTGAGCCAGGAATGGTGGTACTTGCCTATAATAGCAGCCCCAGGAGGCTGAGGCAGGAAAAACAAAGTTTGAGGCTAGCACAAGCAACTTAGTGATTTGGGGAACCCTGACAGGGGATGTGGCTCAGTGCAAATGTTCTCGATTCAATCCTCAGTACTGAAAATATATATTTAATAATAGCCTTTTGTCAATATGTAATTTCCCAACAAATTCTGAAAGTATATTATTGTGTAAAATGGTTCTAAGAAACTGCTTTGACTATTTTTTTTTAAGAAGGAAGATTTGTACTAGCAAAAGTAGGGAACTACTGATTTATCTCCCCCATCCCTATGGGACCCACTGTGGGGACCTTCTTAACTCCTTCCATGTGTGGGCTTCACGATTTTGAAATGTTTTCACGTCCATCACCTCACATCTCCATCCGCAGGTGAGGAAGAGGAGCAGGGCTTCCTCTCCTGCTTTGTGGGTGATGACTGGGCTTGGGGCCTCATCGTCCTCAGTATCTGTACCCAACAGAGGTCCTGGCCTCCCTCCTTTGACCGGGGACCTGGTGGGCCCTCCCCTCCTCTGCATTGGTAATTAATGTCCTTCCAAGTAACTAGAGGATACTGAGGCCAGGAAGTACCGAAAAACTCCGATGAACTAATGATTTCACACACTCCTAAGTTCCAGTTAGCCATGTGAATGACACCAAAGACAGAGGAAATAGAAAGTAACAAATAGGCCCATGTCCCATTGCTCAAGACACTGCTTATCTTGGGGTTCATACTTGGCTCCATTGCCTGGAAATTCCCCTTGAGGTGAGCCTGAATTTCTAAGTCTGAAAAGCAATTTTAAAAAAGCTGAACCAGATTAGATATTTCTGGATTACTTTACCTTTGGCATTGTATTAGCCTAAATCTATTAGTTCTACTAACATCATCAAAGGAAGAACTCTGTATAACAAGCAAATGTTTCTGTTACCTTTTTTCAGGAGCTAAACACCCACGTATTCACTTGTTCAGCATTGAACATAAGGCACCGTACTAAGCTTATAAATAAAAACTCTGCTGAACACACACCAGAATGTCTAATCCCTGTAAAGAAATCAACAACTAAAGAAAGTTCTTGTGTTGGGCTTATTCTGACTGATGCTTAAAATCACTTTTGTTAAAGTTAAGGGTTCTTCTATTGGAATGGAAAATATGAAGAATAAGATGTCTTGCTAGTGAGTCAGAAATTCTCTGAATTCTGAAATGGGCTCTCCCATGGCTGTAGTGTTTACAGAAAACTAGTAATGGAATACTTTACCTTTGGTTCTTTGTGATGAGAATCTAAAATCTCATTTTAGAAACTTCAAAACAGGTTCCAGTGCGGCTATCTCAAGGGCTAGAAAAAATATATCAGATGTAATCTAGAGTCTGGTATTGGCTGTTTTCCACTAAGGGACTTTAAAAAAAAATTTTTTTATGTGTACAATTCCATTATTCACATTGTATCTTTTCCGTTCATCAAAAAGTAAGTACATTTTATTTGTAAAGGAGAGAGATGGGATTGATCTGGCAAATGGCAACTAAGGAAATATTTCTAGATGGATACTTTTGCTGTTGGATGGAAGATGACAAAATTAGACAGGAAATTACAAAAGTCTGTGACACGAAGGAGGAAATTACTTGCAGGGCACTCACAGATGATGAGAAGGCCTGATGGAGCTGTTTTCTTTTTGGACCTTGCTAGCCTACACCTTACCAGGTGCCAGGCCCTGAGCAGGAGGCTTTCCAGACGCTTGTGGTCCCTTTGGGGGGAGACTTGGCCAATCACTAGACAATTCCAAGCCAGTGCCCCAGCCTCCAGTGGGGTCAGTACCTGGGAACATGCCATAGGTGCTGGCCGGGGGCCTGGACTTGAAAAGCCTGGAGTCTCTGGACTGATATGACAGAGTGCCTCCGAAAATAAAAAGTACAGAATCATGAATATAATAAGAAATCTTCTGGGGGAATAAACAGCACACGAGCATGTTATTAAATCCCGTAGGTTCCTTTACTCCAGGACACGTGGAAGGAGGACATAAGCAGCTGCGGCAGCTCCGAGCGCTGCTATTCCCGGCCCCTGGGTTTGTGCAGGTTGTTAGGGGGTCCCCAGGGACATCCACTCTCCCCATTAGAGAACCAGGCCAGGCATGCACCATTGCTCCACTAATATTTGCTCTATTGGATTACAAAGCCGAGTAATTGCCATTTAAGATGCAACTAATGGTAAGGGCATTCATCTGTGCTTTCATTCATTTGTAAGGCAATTAATTTGTGCTTAAATTAACAATAAAAATGGTTATGTGATCCAATAAAGTAGAAATGCTAGCTGGGAAAAATAACCTCATCTGTTTCACTATACCAGCCTGACCAAATCACTCTTTCCTTCCCCGTTTGTCTCTCTGGAAAAGGTTATTTTCAGGCAGGCAGAGCAGGGACTGGGTATGCGTGCTGACCCCTATCAGGGGTCTTTTCTCAAAGGCCGAGGACGAGAAAATGAGATTTGTGTGCTATGACATATGATTGACTTGAAAGGGCACAGCCGGTCACTACCAGTGTGCTCCAGAGGAAGGCCGGGCCGCAGGCTGTCTGGAACTTCGAAGAAAGAGATAGACTGAACTAACCCAGGAGATGTTAGCAAGGGATTGGCAAACTGGGGCTCTCGGGCAGCATATGGCTAGCAGACACATTTTGCTTGGCATGAAAGGGTTTTAAATCTTTGGATTCATTTCTAATGCTTATAAATTAAGATATTCCACATGAATATTCAGGTTTCCAACTCTTTTGAAGAGTTGGGAGACTGTTGGCACTACACTGACATTCCTGCCTGACAACAGTTCCCCAGATTTGAGGGGTCACAGTCCCCTATAGTCAGGCAGCGCTTTCCAATTTATCACACTCTCCACTACTCTCTTGTCCTGTATACTGTTGCCTCTCAACATTGAACTGGCTGTCTGGGATTTGGGTCCCTGACCCATTCTAACATTTGCCTGGGCCCAGTTGTAAGCTGTGTGGGTTGTTGTTTACAATTAGTTTCACTTTTCATTTCCTGGAATATTTTGCTTTTTCAGAGTTTGAATATCTCAGGCATAGAAGTTGTTTCCTTAACATAGATGTTACACCTGGTTTTGGCATTGAACCTATTGCCACAGAGCCACAGTCCCTCCCCCCAGGGAAGTTACTTGGAGAGTGGCTTATCCACCTGCCCATTTTTGGAAATGAAAGCTCAGAGAGGTCAAGATCAAGGTCATACAGTGACTTGAATCTAAACCCAAACTAGAAACAGTTATAGAACTTTCCCTACTATAACCCAGCCTCTTTCGGACTGCTCCTTCATGATACTGCCTCTCCTGGAGCAGAAATAAACTGTCCAAGTCACTGTGACCTTCTCCCCTGGTGTACCCGCCAGGTACAACTGTCTGCTCCCGAAGGTAGACCCTGGCGATGAGAGGTGATAGTCAAAGCTTTCCTTCTGACTTGGTCTGCTGACTTCTGAAAGCCTTGAAGTGGGAGTGAGACCAGCTGCATGTTCTCTGCTTCTGACCAGCTGTGTGACCTTGGCAAGTTGCCCGATCACTTCTGAGTCAGAGTTTCCCAAGCCCAAGATTTCCTGAGGCAGGAGAATCGCCATAAGTTTGGGCCCAATGTGAGCTACATGGTGAGCTTGAGGCTAATCTGGACTACAAAATGAGACCCTACATGGAAAAAAAAAAAAAAAGAAATGAGGTCTTGCTTAAAAGAAAGAAGGTCCTGACCCTTCTCCTTATCAACCCCAGGCTGGGATTCGGGGGAGCACCAAGACCCCCTGGGATAGAGCCCATGCTTACCAGGGCGGACTTCCAGCCCATGAGCACAGGCTCAGGAGGCATGATATGTGCAAATGAACACTGTTTTGGCAAACTTGTGAGACCTGCCAGCTCTCAGTTTAACTAGATTTCTGCAGTGACATCCAGGCAAGTTCTGCATTAAATTAGAGCTGGTAATTTCAGAGGCAAACAGCTCTGAAATGGCATGAAAGACAAAAATCTGTTCCTTGAAAAATGACACCATATGTGCTTGCGTTGCTGCAAGTTAGGGGAAGAGGCTCTGCCTCCGTTTGTAACTCATCAAGCCGCCAATGTTAATGTCAGATTTGCAACAGAACCATATACTAATGGAACCCAAATTAGCTCTAAAATTAGCTCTTAACAAGAAACTCAGGGCTAGCTCAAGGCAAGCAGATTTCTCTGACTGTGAGAGACGCAAGGCATTTTAGCAAAGCAGCTGCATATTGATATCTTCAAACCTCAAAAAAAGATCCCTCTTTGCTGTGAATTGCCCAAGAAGAATGGTGCCCAGCCTACCGTCTGCCCAGGCGCTGGGAGCCAGTGGCTTGCCTGCAAGTCTAAAAAAACGCCCTTCAAACAAAGAAGCTATTGAGATCTGGGAGGTGAGTGGGGAGGAGGGACTCGGGAGGTCAGGTCTGGGTGGGGGGCTGGGTCCTGGGAGTGGCTGTGGCCCTTATCACCATTAAGCAAACAACTTTACAGGACTCACAGTTGGCTAAGAAGTTTCTAAAGAGTATACGACCAGTTAGGGGTAACATTCCTGACAGCCATGGGCGGTTAGCTTCACTCACAGGCCTGGTCAGGCCCTGTTTTTGCTCTAAGTCCCTCAGGGACCTTGGTGGGAATGTGAAGATCAAGCCATATTTTGAAGGCCTCTTTGGTTTTTGAAGTTTACTTCAGGGTTTGGTGACCAGGGCCAGTGAGAGAAGGGGAGTGTGGGAGGTGGATGGGTGATTAGAAGCACTGAAACTTACCTAAAGGAAAACAAAATAAAGATGGAGTACGAAGGAGCAAGATGGCACTGACCAGACAAAGTGTTTCGGGGCTGGAAACACAGGAAGGAGGAGGTCTGTGTGGAGCTGAGGAAGACTGCACAGGACGTGACATCGGAGGAGGGCCTGAAGAATAATAGGCCCTTTTGCAGTCAAGGTTTGCAAAGGAAGTAGATTTAATAAGAACATACTTTATAGTATTTTATGTAGTCACCCAAAAAGTCAGATACAGAGGGGCACAAGAGATCTAGCCATGTACTAGAGACACAAAGAGTCCAGTGGAAGGCCTCAAGCCCCGGGCTGTGTCTTCTGAGTCCAGCCAGAGGTCTAGAGCCTACAGCAACATCTCCTGTAAGTCCATATCAAGGATTTGCACCAGAAAGGCCCAAAGGCCAGTGGTTGGAGCTAGAAACTCTGCACCATGGGGTTAAGGGTCTGTGCTGCCAGGCTGCCAGGCTGGATTCAGGAAGTGACATTCATGACAAAGATCACAGCTCCCCTAATGAGAACAGCAGCCATCCCTGGCAAGGACCTGAGCTCCTCCTCTAGCAGGAGCAGCCACGTTTGCATCAGGAAAACCATCTGCAGCAATCTTCTCTAAGAAAATCAACAGCCAACAATCGCCCCTTCCATTTATCCTTTCAAGCCACTGATAACAATCCTCCAGCCAGTCTTCCACACCCAGACCACACTGACTGAGTCCAGCTGTTGCTTCCAAGTTGATCACGAGTTAACCCACCAGAGAGGCAGAGCCTGCAGATGCCCCGTGAGTAAAGGTGGGCATTTCTGCCTCCATCTGGTGTCTGTCTCCTTTATGACGTGAAAACTGGGTCAGATCCCTGCTTCTCTGCAAGAAGACATGTTAAGCCCTTAGCAGGCATCAGTCTAAAACCCTATAAAACAAAGTTTTTCAGCCCTACATTTACTTTCCTTACATTGTCCCCCTTCACACTGGACACCACTAGAAGCTATGAAGGCATTTTCATGATATGCAGGGACATCCACCTGGGGCTCTTATTACATCTGGGTACAGCCGCTTTGCAGCAAAGCAAGAAGTCTCCAGTCATCTGAAGTCACTTACTCTGCAATCATCTTACCTTCTAGGAAAGGCCGCGCCTCGAGACAGGGCCCATGATGAGCAGAAGCAGTCACCCTGTGCAGGAACTGAGGTTGCCTCCTCAGCAGAAGCCAGCATCTCACGGGAAATGATGGTCCTCTGTCCCCAAGTTGTAAGGATTTCCCCAGAGCCACCCCAAAGTCACCCTGAGACCATGATAAACTGTAAGGAGAAAGGACTTGTGCAGAGCTAGCTAGAGCATCATTCCCTCAAATCACTACCTCCCTGTGGATTGGTGTATGGGGGAGGAGTAATACCAGGAGACAGTGCACATTGCCCATGGGCTTGTTTTATGTCCCAGCCAGGGCACGCTCTCTATTTTTTGTGCAGAGGTAACTGGGCCGACTTCCTGGGCCACATCTGCACTTTCTTTTTGACAGCTTCTCACAATGTAGTCCAGGCTGACCTTCAACTCAGAGTGACTCTCCTGCCTCCTCCTCCCCAAGCCTGAGATTACAGGCTGCACTACCACCACGCCCAGCCCCATTTCCTGCCCCTTCCTCAGGGGTGAGGAGAGGAGTAGGTATTGGTTTTGTGCTCAGGAGGAGGAAGGTTGGAGAAGCTCCTAATCTCTAAAAGAAGAAAAATCTAGCATTTAAAGTTCAATTTTGCCATGCTTATTACTAGATCACGGCTTCAAAAAATTCTCTGCCTTCCAGCTGGTGGCCTTTATAACATCCAGCTATAACATATGAACACTTCAGCTGGGCAAACCCTGGCCCTTACCTTTCCTCCTTTTTCTACAAAAACCTCAAAGTTTCTGTCAACCTCTTGGAAGACAGACCCTGAACCTCTTTCTTACCACTGCTGGTCTCCCTGAGGGCTGTTTTGGGACCAAAGGCTGAGCCTGGTCTTTGGGCCTCTGGGAGCCAGCGGTTTTGCCCCAGTGCTTCAGGAACAGGACAGGTAGGAATGAGTCTGGGATTTGGGAGAGGTAACAGCATGAGTCATTCCATCCTGACAGTCACACAAAGCCAGCGGCCCTGCCATCTTTCAGCTGGCTCTTTCTCCTGGGTGAGAGGGTACGGCAACCAGGATACCAGGATATCTGGGGGCACGT